>MDKI01236884.1:0-47983 GCA_005239505.1 Nicotiana paniculata | reverse complement strand
TATATATATATATATATTTAAAAAATATATATGGGAAAAATTGAGTATCAACACTGATCAATAACTACCCGGGTCTCCAAACCCCCAATAGACGCCTCACATGACCGACACACGCGGTCCATAACAACAGTATCGCCTGCAGGGCGAACACATGAACAGATGTAACTAAATACTCACGAGGCATATCCAGAAAAATGGGTAAAATATGATGAACATATGAATATCAGGACCAAAATCAAATAAAACTGAAGCACCTAGTGACAGACTAAAACAATACTTGTGATCACGACATCTGAATCCATAGCATCTGGTCTGGATGAAAGTGCATAAAATCGGGCCTGATCAGCACCGGATCGACCTCCCACTCTAGGGTCACCCCTAGCTGCCTGACCCCCATCCCTAGATGCCTAGGTGGGTGGTGCAGTAATTGGGACTGAAGCCGCGAGCTGACTCATCTGCTGAGATGGACCTCCCGTAAGATGGAGACAAAACCTCTTGATATGACCCGGATCTCCACTCAAAACAACAGCTCTCGGCGAATGGTGATGGGGACTGAAGGGAGCCTTTAGCACCGGGATAACTGGTGAAAGAGCCTAGCATGGGAGAGCCCTAAACTGACGGTGCACTGAATGAACTCTAGACTGGAAGGGGACTAAAGGATTAGTGGCCGTGATGAGAACTGCGGGGACCATGCCCCGATGGTGCGCCACTATGAGTTGGGCGAGCTGGCTGAACATGCCTAGATGGGCATATGCTATGCTGAAACTGACCCCTGGAGGGAACACTGCGAAAACTACCAGATCCCCGAGGCCTCTTGGCCTCCCTCTCATCTCGCTTCTAGCGACAAACTGACTCAATCTCTCGGGCAATATCAACAACCTGCTCAAAAGTAGCACTCGATACCCTCTCTCTGGTCATAAGAAGATGATAGGTGAGGACATCCACGAACCTCCTAATCCTCTCTCTATCTAAAGGAACCAACCAAATCGCATGACAGGCTAGCTCTGAAAACCTCATCTCATACTGCGCCACAGTCATATCATCCTGCTGCAACTGCTCAAACTGCCTACACAGCTCCTCTCTTCGGGACTGTGGTACATACTTCTCTAGGAAGAGAGTGAAAAACTACTTCCAGGTAAGGGGAGATGCACCAACAGGCCTACGCCTCTCATAAGCGTCCTACCAAGTAAAGGCAGCTCCTGAAAACTGGAAAGTAGTGAACGATACCCCACTAGTCTTCAATATACCCGTTGTACGTAGAATCCTCTGAAACTTGTCTAAGAAACCCTGGGCATCCTCGCCCTCGGCGCCATTGAAAGTAGGAGGCTGAAGTATACCAAACCTCTCTAACTTACGCTGCTCGTCATCATGCATGACTGGAATCACATTGTCCTGAGCAGGTCCAACCGGCTGGGCTGGAGGTGACCTCGGTGTCTGGAGTCCATGAATAACCTGATCAAGGGTACGACCGGCGGGAGCCTGAGTGCCTCCCCCGACCTGAGAAGTAGCTGCTGAAGCAGCAGCGACCACCTGAGCAAGACTGATGCATGCGGTCAAAATCTGGGCCAAGGTCTCCTGAAGACCCGGAATAACAATAGGCACTGTCGGTGCCTGAGCCGGTCCCACTAGAACATTTGTGGCTGGGACCTGATCTGGAATAACTGGAGGTCCTACAGGTACTGCCTCGGCTGCTGCGCGGGCTGCACCCCTCCCTTTACCACGGCCTCGACCGCGACCTCGGCCTCTCACGGGCCCAACTAGTGTTTGGTCACCCTGATCGGTAGCGCGAGTCCTCACTTTTGATACCCAATTTTTTCCATATATATTTCAAAAATACATATATACTTTCAAAATAGTGCATGAGCATGAACTAGTATATTTCCATAATTTTATGAAATTTTAAAGGATTTTTAATTAATTTATTCCAGCATTTTATTATCTAAATAATTACTAATTGCATCACAAATAATTTTATAATAATTGTATTACTTAATTCTTATCATTTATATTTATATTAAGCGTTAATCATTTTATGGATAATTATATTTACATCTTTAGATTATAATTGTAATAACTTTGCAATAATAGCCAATGCATGCATTATTACTTTATTTACACGAAAAATGAATTTTTATATTTTTATAATATTAAGTAATTATTTTAAATCATTTTCAGAGACAATTAACATTTTTATCATTTACTAATTATTTTTATAAATTATTTTATTAATTTAAGTGGGTATTTAAAACATAGCCCATTTCTTTAATTAATTTTTGGACCTCCCAGCCCGATACTAACCAGCCCAATTACCTATAACCCAATACCCAATACACTACCCATACTCACCCGCCTAATTAAACCCGCCCCACCTAAATATCCAATACTGGTCGTTGATCTCGGAAGATCAATGGCCCTAAACTACCCAAACCCTTTTAATATATCAAAACCCCTCTAAACCCTATTCGTTTCCCCCCAAACCAGCTGTCACCTGATCCTCTCCTCTTTTCTCTCTCACCGCCCCAACCCTAGCCCACCGTCACACTTTTCCCTCTTGATTCATGGGATTCCCCTTCGATTCCATGCCTTATTTGGCTTAATTTTTCTACTGGTTATACGATCCTAATGCTACTTGATTCATTTGCCTCAAATGGTAAGTGAATCTCAAGAGACTCAAACCAGATTTGGTTCAAAGTCTCCCATATCTCGATTATTCTGTCTGTGTGCACTCCTAATACCTGTGAGTACGAATATTTTCGTATTTTTAAGGTTTCAAATCTCTGGTTCAAACCAGATTTGGTTCGATTTCTGTTTTTTTTTTTTACGAATCTGGCTATTTTTTGGTTGAATATCTTCAGATCTTCTTAGATCTGGAGCGATTTTATGTTTATTGTGGTATTTCTCCTTTAAAGTTTCGATACTTCTGTCTCTTATAATCTTTTATTATTATTATTCACCGATTTTATTTTTATCCTAAAAGCTAGGGTTTTAATTTCAACAGATTTTGCAAAAAAATATTTTAATCTTTAAAGGTTTTCATCTCTTGGTATTTCTTAGGGTTTCCTTATTTATTTTTGATTGATTTTACTTATTAGATGTCTTTGTATTTATTAGGGTTTCGATTGTTTGACTGTTTATTCTACTGTTTCTGCCCGTTAACCTTTAACTCTGTTGATTAAGTGTTAATTGATTTTACTTACCTAAATTAGGGTTTGAAATCAGCTTTCCTTTATTATCAGTATTTCCTTATTAAGATTTTACTTATTCTTACCTTATTTATGTGATTAATTATCCAGACAACTGGCTTGATTTTTTGCTGTGATTAATGGAGCCGACTCCTAATTGATTTTGGAATTAGTTCTTACCTTATTTAACCTTATTCTTAGCTAGCAATCAATTCCCTGTAGGGTTTTCCTTAAATTAAGTGGTACTTTACTCGATTATGTCTTGTTAATTGATTCATGCTGACCTTAATTGATTGTTAATTGATTTTCATACCTTATTTGTATGTGACTGGTTTATTACCTTATTTTTTTTACTCCATTGTGTGCTATTTAAACCCCTTCCTTGTTCTGATTCTCAGAATGCTTGACAACCCCTTTTAGAACAACTTTTCAAACTGAACAACTCTACAACTCTACAAGGCTCGAACTCTCCTATTCTCACGAAAAACTTAAGCTCTCTTTGTTCTCTTGTTCTGATTTCTGCACTAAGTGGCTATTATTTGGCCGGTTGAAAGCCAAGGCCAAATTCCCTGGAACTTAACTGCTATTGCATTCTTACTTGCTTTCTTCTCAATTGGTATGCCCTAACTCTTGCTATTCTGTTCTTTATGCTCAACATAATTTTGTCTTTATATGATTACTTCAAAATTATGCGAACCCTTTCCTAAGTTAGTTTTAATGTTCAGTCTGTTTCTTGTTCTAAACTCTGCCAGATGCTGTAAACATGTAACCCAAAATATGTTTCTGGTTTAATTCATAGGTCCTGCCTGTTTCTGTCTCTGTGTTTAAGCCATGATCGTTTTAAATACTAGCATGCGTATTAGATATCATCCTGTTTGACTATGTGTTGAACATGAACTTTGTTTGCTTCTTGGTGCAATCAGCCTGCAACTCTGTGTTCTGAACTTTCCTTTTTCTGAAAAGTGAACTATTTTAAAACCTGCCCCCTTACCCTTTATGCACTGGTTTTCAAAATCCTACTCTTAGTCATTTAGGTTCTCACCACCCCCAGTGTGAGAACTGCCTAGGGTCCTTGAGACTCCTTTGAACTCTTACACATTGGGGCTGGTCTTCCAACCTTTTATGAGTTATCTTTCTGAATGTGGTTCTGGTGTGAGCACTGCCCGGGATCCCTGAAGCCCTTGGGAACTTTGACACACTGGAAGCCTAATTTTATTGTACCATGGATGGATCACTACTATGCTCCAAATCTGTTATGTTTGCAAGACTAGTTTCCGGGTTTAGATTGGGCCTATGAAGGCTCCCTATAGTATAATTGTTACTATTATGTAATTCACTCAATACTCTGGGCTGTAATAATCTCTGTAATAATAGATCTGAGGTTAATTAGTAAAAACTGGGGGCGGGGGGTTCTTATATCTTTGTAAAAAATACTGGGTAGAAATCCTGCCAATAGGATTTAATTGTGCTGATTGAATTATGTGAGTACTAGACTGTGTTTAGAGATCTTGCCTATAGGATTTCCTGATTATTTTGATTCTGTGTTTTCACATTTGCGTACTAGAGATCCTACTTATAGGATTTTTCGTTTAATTCTGCATTAGAAATCCTGTTCATAGGATCTACACATATTTTCAACAAAACGTGCATTAGTGACCATGTCTATAGGATCCTGTTTGTTTGAAATGATAATCTTTTCCTAGCAATCTGCTTAATTTCTTCCCACATACGGTTAATAGATACCATGCCTATAGGAATAAAAAAAAATGAGTTTCAAACCTAGAAATCATGCATATAGGATTTAAACTAATAGATATCATGCCTATAGGGTAAAATCAGTTTTTTAAACTAATAAATACCATGCCTATAGAATAAAAAATCAGTTTCAAACCTAGAAATCATGCCTATAGGATTTAAACTAATAGATATCATGCCTACAGGGGTTTAAATCGATTCAACAATTAGAAAGAATGTCTGTAGGATTTAAAAGGAATAAAAACCTGTCTTTATGAATTAAAATCAGTATTACACTTAGAAACCATGTTTACAGGTCTGTAATTTGTAAACTCGTAGAAATCATGCCTATAGGATTTTGTTAATCAATTCTGGCCATAGTCAAGGGACGGTAGTGCACGCATAAGGAACGATTAGAAGCTATTAGAACGTTTAGGTAACAACTGAAAGATAGTAATTGGGTAGTAAGGAGATGATAGCCCGTGCACTAATGCTATGAGTAACATCCCACTTGGGGAAGTTACAAAGTATTGCATGGAATGATCCTATAGGCTAAAAAACCTAGGACCCCCCTTTAATCCTGTTTAAAGTAACTTGTATTGTCCAAATTGTTTTCCTCCGCTTTTAGACTAATTCGCTTAATTTAAGTTTGGTCGGGACCCACCGTTGTGGACCTCGAGGGGTGCCTAACACCTTCCCCTCGAGGTAACTTCCCTTACCCGATATCTAGTGATGCAAACTGGTTTATGAGTTAATTGCTCTAGGTGACCTAATGCACCTTAATCCATTAGGTGGCGACTCTTCCAATCCCTTACCCAATCCCAAAAAGAAGGAGTTGTCCCAAAAATGTCGAAACCCGATTTCGCGAGAAAAAGGGGGGTGCGACAGCATGGAGAATCTGCTGGGGATATTTATATGCTCTTACCATAACGAACCTTATTTTGTAAATTAGTATTTATTATTCCGTTAATACTTGCATACCCCTTCCCCTTCCCACTTTATGTGAATTTATTTGCCTATCTGTATGATTTCTCTTCCCTATTTTATTACTTTACTATGGAAACTGACTTGTCTCCTTGTTTTCTTTCTTAAATGCCTTTACAATTATTAAATACCGCATTTATCATTTTTTCAACCTGCAAATACGTGACAACGTGCTATTTTCTGTCGCATAAATCATTTTCAACATCATATTCCACTCGTGCGTAATTAATACCATAAAAACACTTGATGAGTGTTTGCACTCTTCTTATATCACCCTATTTGAATTTGGAAAGGCTTATTTGCGATAAAACTAGTCGATCAATGGTGCAGTCGACGGTTCCGTGCCTTTCCCCCTCAAGTCGTCCGCTTGAGGGTATCAGTCTAGACATCTATAGAAACCTTACTCTGATTATAAATGTAAATGCATCATGGTCAAACCTAGCCTGGGTTAATATGTTGTCCACATCATGAACCTTTAAGAAAAGCCTTGTCCAAAGTCTACCGGGGTTTCCATAATCCCAACGGACACAACCACGATATGTGCATTAATTTGGAGAAATAAGTGCCAATATGCTAATTATTCATGTATAAATAGTCGAATCTGGAGGGGGAAAGGGTCTAACTCTATTTGTTTTGCAGAAAATGAGGCACGAAGTCCCCAAGTTCGGCATGGTCCGTTACATACCACCATTGCTGCTAGATTGGTGGGAAGACCTTCCGTCAAGTGATAAAAACCATGTGAAAAGAGTCCTTGGAAACCTACCTTTCTTACTAGATATCCAACCAAACAACATGTTGATCAAAGCTGCTACCATGTTCTGGGACGGAGAAAGGGCCGTATTCCGTTTTGGAAACATAGAAATGACCCCTCTTTTGGAGGAAATAGGAGGATTCACTGGAATACCTTGGGACAGTCCCGGTTTGTTGGTGCCGGAAAATCGCACTCCTAGAGGATTTCTGAAAATGATGGGTTTGAAAAAGAATGACGACTTGGTGAGTTTAAAGAAGTCCTATGTACCCTTTGACTTCCTTTATGGATACGGTCACAGAAAATCCTACCGTATATTCCATGACGAGTTCTCCATCACTTCCTTGGGTTGGATTCATCGCAGGATTTTCGTGTTTATCATATGCTTCTTCGATATGATAATGTTTCCAAGCAAAAAGGACAAAGTTCACACCACACTGGCCATGGTAACCAAAACTTTAATGGGGGGAATCGAGGGACAAACATATACTATTGTCCCTATGATTATAGCAGACATATATCGAGCCTTGGATCGTTGCCAGAAGGGGTTCAAACAATTCGAGGGTTGTAATCTGCTACTACAAATTTGGTTTCTAGAACATTTCCAGAGAGGTCAATACCGCCAAGAGTTTCCGCGAAGGCCGTGGAACAATCACATAGCCTTTCATCACCCCAAGAGAATGACCTTTATCCCAGATAGGTTTGCTCAACCGGAGATGCTACAGAATGGGTGCAATTTTTTGAAAACTTGACTGAGGACCAGGTTCATTGGATGTTCGAGTGGTTCCCCACCAGTGAGTTCATCATCCGATTTAGGGTCACTCCACATTTGTTGTTGATCGGGTTAAGAGGTATACACCCCTATTTTCCTATCAGGGTCATGAGACAATCTGGTAGAAAGCAGATTATACCAAGAGTCTCCAAAATGAGTCACTACAGGGCGGATTTCCAAGATGATGACATCCCATATAAATGTGAAGCTCAACATATGTGGCACTTGAAGATTATTGTGGAAAGGTACACCATCGATTCGGATCGATATCACGCGGGACATGTGTACTTTTTCCCATCATGGTTGGAGGATTCCATAGCAGGAATAGTCGAGCCAGGGGTCGGTCGAGGGAACAGAGTCGTAGATGAGGCTGTCGAAGCACAACTGAAGTATAACAGACTACACAAAAGGGTTCACAAGTCCGAGGCTGAGCATCTGGAACAACACAAGACTGATATGGAATTAATCAATGAATCGAGGGAAATGGCTACCAGATCGAATATAAGTTTAGAATATCTGGAGCAGGGTCTGATGGAGTTGGAATGGAAGATGAGGAAAAGAGTCATAGACTGCCAGAATGCTGAAGGTATCAAGGAGGACATTTTGCCAGGGCATACCTGTTGTTGGTCATGCGCGACCTGGGGAACCTGATTGATCGAGCCAAGAGAACCAGGCCCGGAGAAGGTTCTTCTGGGATCAAGTAGATTAGGCTTATTTGTTTTGCTTTTCAAATGTAATAAGGAGAAATACCATTAGTGACTTACCTTATTGTCGTTTTAGATTCGTCTTATTTATTGAGTTAATGAAATGAGGAAATTATTGGAATTAAAATTCTCTAAATCTACTTGTCGCTAGGCCTACCTCGGTAACAACGAGGCTCCCAAATTAGGACGCAAATTTACATTCCTGCAATATGTGTTTAAATACTGCAAACATTTTTAGAACTCTCACTAACTTGGTTACCTTTTTGTTTTTATTTCTTTTTTATTATTCACATCCCCTAAGGTTGGTTCACACATACTGGCATCATCAGCATATCACACCAGATCCAGAGGCCCTCCACCTCCTCCTATTCCAAGTGCATCAAAAGTAAAAAGGAAAGCAAAGACGGAAGAGTCTGGCGCTGCACAAGGATTGACCAGAACATGAAGAGTTTACACACCTGAGAATTTGGGAGAGACCAGTAAGCAAGCTTCTAACAAACAACCTGTTGTTGAAACTGGTCCGGACGACCTTTGGAGGAAAGTGCCCAACAACATTATTAGCGGAGAAATGGCCAATATGGTGGGACAAGTGTTGGAAATCCATAAGATCACCTTCCATGAAGACGAATTGCCACCTGAAGTATGAAGACACAACAGGGCATTGTACATCACAGTGCAATGTGAAGATAAGTTCATTGCCAGAGTTCTGATAGACGGAGGGTCCAGCCTCAACATCTGTCCCCTGACAATTCCGAAGAGGTTGGGCAAGGGCCTACATGAAATACGAGCAGGATATATGAATGTGAAAACATTCGATAGGTAGCAAAGAGCCACGATTGGAGAAACAAACCTATGCTTGAAAATGGGTCCTACCTGGTTCGATGTTGAATTCCAGGTACTAGACATATCCGCCTCCTACAATCTGCTGATGGGATGGCCTTGGATACATGCCTCAGGAGTTGTCGCTTCTAATTTGCACCAAGCGGTAAATTTGAATGGAACCATCAAGAAGTGATCATCCATGAAGATGAGAGCAACCCTATTTACACCAGTCAGATTGTTCCAGTGGTAGAAAATAGAAGGAAGTTAGGTGGAGAAACCTACCATCGTATCGAACGTGTTAACGCGATTGAGAAAGATAAATGGTGGAGTAGCAAAATAGAGAGAATACTGGCATGGGCAGGGTATGAACCAGGTAAGGGGCTTGGTAAAAAGCTTCAAGGTATCTCCAAACCAGTACAACTGAAGCGCCATGGAACAACCTTCGGGCTCGGATATCAATATACCTGGAAGGAATATCGGAATTGGTCACCACCATTGCGTGGCCCATAATATACTGTTGAGCAACCCGTGCCGCACCTGAATTAGACCTTCCAGCAAGGCGATACAATATGGGGATCAGAGGAAGAAGAAGCCTTAGCAGCATTGAAGAATTTGTTCTTGGAAGACGATGATATAGATTGTTGTGTAATAGTTGAGGAGGAGGAGGAAGAAGTCCTCACTATCCAAACAGTGGAGAAGGGAGCATCTCTCAAGAGTTGGACCGTTAAACCATCAAGGGCCCGACGAGTCCCGAGGTAGCAAGGCTGATAGTATTGTTTACCTTTGAAAATGATTTCCTCTTTGGCATTTTGTTTTAAATAATATTTTTAGTGTTCCTTTTCGAAAAACATTATTTGAAATCATTTTGTTTAACATTTTAAATGACTTGATGTTTTATTATTACTATTTTTTCCTTCATATCTTTATCCCTATAGCATTACTATTTCTTACCTTAATGAACCAACGACTGTGACATGTAATGAGACAATGCAACAGAAGGACAGTGACTCGGATAGAAGATGAGGACGTAATACCTGAGGAAATTGTCAGAGAAGTGGAGAACTTTGAGAACAAGCCCAAGTCCAACATGGACGAGACCGAGATAGTCAGCTAGGGAGATTTCGAAACCATCAAGGAAACCCGCATAAGCATCCATTTGTCACTGTCAGAGAAACAAGAATACACTTGGTTACTGAAAGAATATGAGGATATCTTTTCATGGTCATACGACGATATGACAGGATTGAGCACATCCATAGTGGCTCACAAGTTACCTACAAATTTAATGTGTCCGCCAGTGAAGCAAAAACTCAGGAAATTCAAGCTAGACGTGAGCCTGAAAATCAAGGAGGATCCTTTGAAGTACATCTTTTAGAAACCCATGCCTACTGGGAAGCTGGCCAAGTGAAAAATCTTGCTGAGTGAGTTCGACATTATCTATGTATCTCAGAAAGCAGTCAAGGGACAAGAATTAGCAGATCATCTTGCCAAAAATCTTGTAGGAGGAGAATACGAACCCCTAAAGGAGTGGGTATCGGAGCCGTCTTAGTATCAGAAACCGGTCAAAATTATCCGGTGTATGCAAAACTCATATTCTCATGCACTAACAATATGGCTGAATATGAAGCCTGCATATTAGGGCTCAACCTGGCTGTTGATATGAATATTCAGGAACTGTTGGTAATTAGCGATTCAGACTTGCTGGTACATCAGGTACAAGGAGAATGGGCTACCAAGAATTCCAAAATATTGCCATATCTGCATCATGTACAAGAAATGAAGAAGAGGTTCACAAAGATAGAATTCTGGCATGTCCCCTGAATTCAGAATGAATTCGCAGACGCATTGGCCAGCTTGTCATCAATGATACAACATCCAGACAAGAATTTCATCGATCCCATTCCGGTGAGGATCCATAATCAGTCGGCATACCGTGCTCATGTTGAAGAAAAAACAGATGGAAACCCCTGGTTCCACGACATCAAAGAATATTTGACAAAAGGAGAATACCTGGAGCGTGCGAACCATACTCAGAAACGCACCCTTCAGAGATTTTCCAATCACTTCTTCCAATGCGGAGGAACCCTATACATGAGAACTCCCGATCTGGGACTGTTAATTTGTGTTGATGCAAAAGAGGCTTCCAAATTGCTCGAGGAAATACATGTCGGAGCCTGCGGCCCACATATGAACGGCTTTATCTTGGCCAAGAAGATACTTAGGTCTGGATACTTTTGGATGACCATGTAAACAGACTGCATACGGTACGTTAAGAAATTCTACCAATTCCAGATACATGCAGACATGATATGGGTGCCGCCAAATGAGCTTAATGCAACAAGACCACCTTGGCCTTTCGTTGCCTGAGGAATGGATGTCATCGGCCTAATTGAGCCTACCGCTTCAAACGGGCACCGTCTCATTTTAGTGGCCATCGACTACTTCACCAAATGGGTTGAAGCTACATCTTACAAAGCGATAACCAAGAAAGCCATCACAGATTTTGTCAGAGACCGGATTATTTGTCGATTTGGGGTTCCAGAGTCCATCATCACTGACAATGCCTCCAATCTCAACAGTGATATGATGAAAGCCATGTGTGAAACTTTCAAAATCAAGCACAAGAATTCCACATCATACATGCCTCAAATGAATGGAGCCGTAGAGGCCACCAACAAAAACATCAAGAAGATACTAAGGAAAATGGTAGAGAATCACAAGAAATGGAACGAGAAATTACCATTCGCCTTATTGGGATAACGTACCACAATCCGCACATCAACCAGGGCAGCTCCCTATCTGCTGGTTTATGGTACCGAAGCTGTCATTCCCGCCGAGGTAAAAATTCCTTCTTTAAGAATCATACAAGAAGCCGAACTCAGTGATGCAGAATGGATAAGGAACTGATATGAGAAATTAGTCCTCATATACGGCAAGAGGATGAATGCAGTATGTCACAGCCAGCTCTATAAAAATAGAATGTCCAGGGCTTTCAATAAAAGGGTCAAACCAAGACAATTCACGCCGGGGCAACTGGTACTAAAACGGATCTTTCCACATCAAGATGAGGCCAAAGGGAAATTCTCTCCCAACTGGCAAGGTCCTTACATGGTTCATACAGTACTGACAGGAGGAGCGCTCATACTCGCAGAGATGGACGGAGAAATCTGGCCAAAGCCTATCAATTCAGATGCAATTAAAAGATACTATGTGTAACCATTTATGCTTCTTCATATGATGTAAATTGAAATACGCTCGACCTGATTTCTGTTTAAGAGGGATACGTAGGCAGCCCTGTGGGTTCGATCACAATTTAATAAAATTTCCATTTTCCCCACAATTATAAACTGGGGCAGAATTTTGAGGAGGACCCTCAAACTTCCGAATCAAGTTCAACCAACCACAGCAGATGGAGCAATCAGAAAGTTCATCTAGTTAACTGGAGAAGAATTTTGAGGCGGACCCTCAAAATTCTACGGCAGCGGAAGTCGCAATGTCTCTAATAATGGCACAGTTACTGGTTCATCTAACTAACTTCTAAACTGCATACTACTATGTCTTTGAAAATTATACACACATGCTTTTCAAAAAGAAACTTTGCTTTAGCCAAATGCTACCCTAATGGCTTGAACAGGATCTTCAGACAGAGCGAATCAAATCGAGCAAGAAAAGGCACGAACCAACCTCCCCCCGCAAAAAGTCACAAATTTTCTTTGGATGCTGGACTATATCATCGTGATAAACACCATATCAACGACACAATCTCTATGCATGAAACACATTGTCAGCTAAGAATACTTCACTCTTACTCTTCTTTTTTCATGGGACTAAGCACTGTCCCGAACCTTGCATGAGGCTAAGCCATGCCTCTCCACTTAGATAAGGCTAAGCACTGCCTTCTCTTTGCCTGAGACTAAGCCCTGTCTCAATCCTTGCATCTCTATTTGCATAAGGCTAAGCACTGCCTTCTCTTTGTATGAGACTAAGCCCTATCTCAATCCTTGCATGAGGCTAAAACCTGCCTCCCTACTTACATAAGGCTAAGCACTGCCTTCTCTTTTCCTGAGACTAAGCTCTGTCTCAATCCTTGCATGAGGCTAAGCCCTGCCTCCCTATCTACATAAGGCTAAGCACTGCCTTCTCTTTGCATGGGACTAAGCACTGTCCTGAATCTTGCATGAGACTAAGCCCTGTATCAAATCACTTGCATGAGGCTAAGCCCTGCCTCCCTATTTGCACAAGGCTAAGCACTGCCTTCTCTTCGCATGAGACTAAGCTCTGTCTCAATCCTTGCATGAGGCTAAGCCCTACCTCCTTATTTGCATAAGTCTAAGTACTGCCTTCTCTCCGCATGAGACTAAGATCTATCTCAATCCTTGCATGAGGCTAAGCCCTGCCTCCCTATTTTCATAAGGCTAAGCTCTTCCTTCTCTTTGCATGGAACTAATCACTGTTCTGAACCTTGCATGAGGCTAAGCCCTGCCTCCCCACTTACATAAGGCTAAGCCCTGCCTCCCCACTTACATAAGGCTAAGCCCTGCCTTCCCTTTTCATGGGATTAAGCATTGTCCCGAATCTCGCACGAGACTAAGCAATGTCTCTCTTGCATTGTTCTCTTCTCTCGGGCTAAGCTCTACCCTCAATTTCACACAAGACTAATCCCGAAGGCTTCATAGTATGAAGGCACCATCCTCATAGCCGGAAGACATCATGACATGGCATGAGGATCTCTCAAACTTGCACATCATTATTCAAAGGCGTCATGGTTCGGAGGAACCATTGTCATGGCCCGAGAACATCATTTCATGGCCTGTGAATTCCTTACCACACAATTCATGGCCCGGTATTTCATGGTCTAAGGACGTCATCCTCAACCGTCCAAAGACAGTTTTCATGGTCTGAAGGGAATTTGCATCATGTCTAAATTTACGCAAATCTATATGTATATGCTTGCAGTACATCTTTTGATTTGTAGGTGACCCAATGAGTAACTGTTATCCCAACAGGAGCAATCCTGCTCCAGCTCCTTCAAATTATTTCAAACTTGACCGCGCACCATAACCGTTTCACCTATTCGAAACCTTGTGTTTGTCCTTGTGACAACTCCATCTGTTCATTCCATCGGTGGATCCATAACTACACACAACCTGATTCTTGTAAAACTAGGGATATGTAGACAGCTCGAAAACCAGAGTGCGGCCTATATCTCACAAATCACTCTATTAGGTCAAAATTGGCCATCATATCTTTACCCGACAACTCTTTCATCCTTCCCGGGTAAAGAGGGGCAGCTGTTGATACCCAATTTTTTCCATATATATTTCAAAAATACATATATACTTTTAAAATAGTGCATGATCATCGACTAGTATTTTTCCATAATTTTCTATAATTTTAAAAGATTTTTAATTAATTTATTCCAGCATTTTATTATTTAAATAATTACTAATTACATCACAAATGATTTTATAATAATTTTATTACTTAATTTTTATCATTTATATTTATATTAAGTGTTAATCATTTTATGCATACTTACATTTACATCTTTAGGTTATAATTACAATAACTTTGCAATTATAGCCCATGCATGCATAATTGCTTTATTTACACGAAAAATAAATTTTTATATTTTTATAATATTAAGTAATTATTTTAAATCATTTTCATATACAAATATCATTTTTATCATTTACTAATTATTTTTATAAATTATTTTATTAATTAAGTGGGTATTTAAAACATAGCCCCTTTCTTTAATTAATTTTCGGACCTTCCAGCCCGATACTAAACAGCCCAACTACCCTAACCCATAACCCAATACCCAGTACACTACCCATACCCATACCTGCCTAATTAAACCCGCCCCACCTAAATATCCAATCCTGGTCGTTGATCGTAGGAGATCAACGGCCCTAAACTACCCAAACCCTTTTAATATATCAAAACCCCTCCAAATCCTATTTCATTTCCCCCCAAACCCTTCGTCACCTGATCCTCTCCTCTATTCTCTCCCACCTCCCAAACCCTAGCCCGCTGTTACACTCTTCCCTCTTGATTCATGGGATTCCCCTTCGATTCCATGCCTTATTTGGCTTCATTTCTCTACTGGTTATATGATCCTGATACTACTTGATTTGCCTTAAATGGCAAGTGAATATCAAGAGACTCAAACCAGATTTGGTTCAAAGTCTCTCATATCTTGATTATTCCGTCTGTGTTCACTCCTAATACCTGTGAGTACGAATATTTTTGTATTTTTAGGGTTTCAAATCTTTGGTTCAAACCAGATTTGGTTCGATTTCTGTTTTTTTTTTATTTATGAATCTGGCTATTTTTTGGTTGAATATGTTCAGATCTTCTTAGATCTGAAGCGATTTTATGTTTGTTGTGGTATTTATGTCTCTTATAATAATTTATTATTATTACTGACCGATTTTATTTTTACCCTAAAAGCTAGGGTTTTAATTTCAACAGATTTTGCAAAAAAATGTTTTAATCTTTAAAGGTTTTCATCTCTTGGTATTTCTTAGGGTTTCCTTATTTATTTTTGACTGATTTTACATATTATATGTCTTTGTCTTAGGGTTTCGATTGTTGTCGCACCCCTTTTTTCTCGCGAAATCGGGTTTCGACATACTTTGGGACAACTCGTTTTCGTTTGGGAAAGGGGTATGGAAATTGAAGAGTCGCCACCTAACGTATTTTAAGGTGTATTAGGGAACCTAATGCAAGTAACTCATATAAACCGATTTGTGTTACTAGAGATTGGGTAAGGGCTTGAAATTACCTTGAAGGGAAGGTGTTAGGCACCCCTCGAGGTCCACAACGGTGGGTCCCGACCAAACTCATTTTTTGAATTAGTCATTAAGCAAATAAAACAATTTAAGCATATAGAGATTATTAAAAACAAGAATAAGAGAGTTCATAGGTTTATTAGCCTATAGGATCACAAATGTGCAACACCCGGTATTCCTCAACTAGAGGGGCTACACGTGGCATTAGCGCACAGGTCATCATATCCTTTAATACCCAATTACCCTCCCCTTAGCGGTTATAAGCGGTTTTAATTAAACGAACTCTATGTATGCATTACCCGTCCCTTCCTTATGGCCCTGGAGGTGTTTAGGACCTCTTATTTAGGCAGTTCTAGACTAACCTAAGGTGTTTAAAGGAGAAAATCTAAGCGAAAACAAAGAACATATAGGACTGTCAAGTAAAAGAATAATTAAGGGGCTCATGTGTACCTCCACAAATAAACAGATAATTTGCACGTCTCAAACAGCAGGAATTCATTTAAGAAAGGTCCTAGAACAGGATATCTAGGTGAGCACGACAAGCAGAGAATATGCAACATTGTGTTAAGGCGAAGCGATAGAAACCTACTGATTTTAGGACTCGTTGAATCTGGGCAGTTCACAAATAATTAAACAAAGCACAGTTTTACCGTTTGCAAGATTTCAATTATCCTATAGGCTTGCCTAGGCGTAGATTCGAGATGTCCTATAAACATGGTATCTAAATGTTAATCAGAATCTTAATACTAAGAAGTGATTTTAAACAGGCAGTTTGAGTTCATGATGTCCTATAGGCACGCTCTGTCTAGGTGTTGAACATTACAGAACTGATTTTATACATTTATCCCTATAAGCATGATATCTAGGTATTGGAACTGCTTTTCATACTATCTAGACATAGGCGTAGTATTCAGGTGAGTGCAATAAAAGTCCTAAAATATATTTTCTAATGCACAAAGGAGAACTTTATGAACATGATTATTATGCAGAATTAATAACCACCTAGTGACAGGATTTCTAAGCAGGCTTGATGTATGCAACATCTAGCAGAAGCTTTAGAACAAACGACATGATGCCTATGAACATGTTCTCTAATGCACAAATGATCCTAAGAGCATGATTCATAATGCAAGCAAATAGTCATAGTAATCCTAAGAGCATGATTTCTAATGCAAGCAAATAGTCATAGTAATCCTAAGAGCATGATTTCTACCCAACTACCCCCACAAAAAATATATTAGAAATCCCTTCCCTTTTACTAATATCCCCAAATATCTGTTTACAAGGATCATTATTACAGACCATTACACAATAAATAAAGTGAACCTGGAAATACAAGGCCTTCAAACAATTCAAGGTACCAATATCTCAGAGTGTCCAAGGGAGTATCCTGGTGCATCAAAGTTCCCAAGGGACTCAGGGACTCTGGGCAATGCTCACACCAAGACTCCTTTAAAGAAAACAGTTTTTGTGCAGTGTGGAAGAGCCAGCCCCAGTGTGTCAGAGTTCAGAGGAGTCTCATGGACTCCTAGGCAGTGCTCACACCGGAGGGGCAGGACCCTAGATAATTCGAAGAGTAGGAGTGAAAAGGTAGTGTTTGGAGAGTAGAAATAGTTCGAAGAAAATAGTTCAGAAGTGAAAAAAGTTTGGAAGTGAAAACAGTTAAGAAGCATTCTAAAAACAAAGACTTCAACAAGCAAATAGCAAACATAGTCACAAAGTTTCAAAGCAAAGATCATATTGCCCATATTTAGCTTAGTTCATTAGCTAACACTAGGTAGGTGCATAGCATGCTGAGATCAAACAACTACATAAATAAGGGGTATCAGGGATTAGGAACATAGAAATCCTTAACCAAGGACACATGAAACCAATCAAAAACAAAAGCCTGCTGCTCAACACCAGGCAAATTGACATATTATGACAGCCAACTTCCATAGCACTCAATAGGATCTAGTGATGTTAATTAGAAGCAATAGACAATAAGCACATAAGTTTAAAGAGCCAGAGCACATAGCAGAAGTAATCATACTGACTTAAAGCAGTAGACAGGATGAACATAGAGCTTAAATGGAGGGGTGGTCATGCTAACAGTTCAGAGAGGGGATAGAGATTTAATTGCACAGAAGTGGTTATACCAGTCGAGGTCAATGGATAGGTAGGATAAGAGTCTAAAGGCCTAAGTAAGCATGTTGGTTTAAGGAAATAAATAAGAAAGGATTGAATTTTAAACACAGAAACAGACATGTTGATTAAAGCAATAAACAGGAAAGGATTGAAGCTTAAACACAGAAATAGACATGCTGATTAAAGCAATAAACAGGAAAGATACAGAGTTAAACACATAAATAGACATACTAAGTGAAATACAGAAGAGGCATGTATTCAACAAAAGTAAAGCAACAGATGAGAGAGCACATAGGTTCAGGCTTCATAGTATAATAAACGGCATTAGGAATAGGAACATACCGGTTAAAGGAAGCAAAAAATAGAAGGTGAAAATATGCAGGATTCAGTGATCTAGCCTTGGCTTTCAGCCGGCTAGACAATACAATGAACACAAGTAGCAGAGAAATGAGAGCAAAGTGTGTGATTGAACTTCTGTTCATTTTTTTTTGAAGAATCAGAATGAGAGTGTATATGTAACACTTAGTGAGGTAAAACAAATAAGGTAAAGAGGAAATCACAGTTCGTAAAACAAGGGTAACAAAATAAAATAAATCCGTCAATTAGGGAATCAACTCCTATAGAGAAATCCGGAAAAGATCCATTTAATTGTGGAGAATCAGTTAACGGTCAGAACTGGGGCTCAACTAAGGTAAGAGATCAATACCATACCATATAGGGAGTCTGTCAAATCCCAAAATGTACTGATTAATTAAGGCAAGTATAATCAATCAAGGTCACAAATAAGGAAACAAGTAAAAATTCCAGCAAATACGAAATTTAACAGGACAATCATTCGAATCCCTAATAGGAATCAATCAGGTAAAAAACCCCCACAGAATACTGATTTTAACAGGGAAAATCGTTCAAGTCCCTGAATAGAATCAATTAATATGAATGGTTCACTTAAACAAACATAATAACGGGAAAGATTCAAAGAAATCAGTGTCACAACCAAAACGTTTGGGGGTTTAAGCATATACACGAGAATCAATCAAGATAGTGAAGAACAACTAGTTTAAACACTGAAAGTTTAGAAAAACCTTTGAAGAAAAGTCTGGGACGGACCCTAATTTCAGAAATAGTGAATAAAATCAAAGCAGTTAACTAAAACAAAAGATTTTCCAGGGAAAACACCTGATACTATTCGAATCACTTCAGATCTACAAAGATCTGAACAGATTCGAATAGTAGTGAAACTAGGTTTTCAAAAACAGTAGAGACGAAAGAGACTCGGTCAAAAACTCATAGATTCAAACTAAAAATAAGAGGAAATTTGTACTCACAAACAAGAATGGCCCTACACGGGTCAGTAAACAAGTTTCAGGCAAGAACTAGGTTGAATCTCCATGATATTCTTCTAAGGATCCATGTAATCAAACAGATATGAGGTATAGAAGGCATGGTCGGAGAATACACGGAAACTCCATAGATGGGAGCTTCTCGCCGATGACGGCGATTAGGGTTAGGGGGTTGAGAGAGAATAGAGAGGTTAGGAAAACCAATGACGACGGAAATGAAAGAGTGGGGAGGGTTAGGGTTTGGGTGTTTAATTAAAAAGGCAAGTAATATTATGGACCGTTGATCTAAAGGATCCATGGCCATGATTAAACGGGGTTATTGGGTCGGGCAGGTATAGATTGGGCTTAGGGGTGAATTAGGCTGGTGTATTAAGGGGTTTGGGCTGATGTATAGTGGTTAGGTCCGAAAAAAATTAAACTAATTGAGAGGCTATTTGTTAAATACCCAATTAGTTGACAAAAGTAATTTATAAAAATAATTAACGGATTATAAAAAATGATTTTCATGCACAAAAATGTTTTTAAATAATTATTCAATATTTTAAAAATACAACAAGCTATTTTCTGGTAAAGTAATGTAATAATGCATGTGTGGGCTATAATTGCAAAGTTATTGTAATTATAACCTAAGAACTGTAAATGTGGATATTTGTGAAATAATTTAAGCTTAATATAAATATAAATAGCAAAATTAAACCATGAAATTGTTATAAAGTCATTTGTAATGAAGTTATTAATTATTTATATAAATAAAAGTACTGGGATAAGTTAATTAAAAACATTAAAAATGCAGAAATTATAGAAAAATGTTAATTGATGCTAATGCATAGTTTTGAAGGTATATATGCAATTTTTAAAATATCATAGGGAAAATTGGGTATCAACAGCTGCCCCTCTTTACCCGGGAAGGATGAAAAGAGTTGTCGGGTAAAGATATGATGGCCAATTTTGACAGAGCGAGATGGTTTGAGAGATTTAGGCTGCACTCCAGCTTCTGAGCTACCTACATATCCTTGGTTTTACAGGATTCAGGTCGTGTGTAGTTCTGGATTCATCAGCGGAGTATACTGATGAAGTCATCACAAGAACGGACACGAGGTTTTGGTTATGGTGAGCGGTCAGGTTTGAGATAATTTGAAAGAACTAGAGCGGGATTGCTCTTGTTGGGGTAGCGGTTGATTATCAGGTCACCTGCAAGTAAAGAGATACTACGAGCATATATTTGTGCGGAAATTTAAACATGATGCAGATTCCCTTCAAACCATGAGAATTGTCTTTGGGCGGCTGAGGATGACGTCCTTAGAACATGATGTCCTGGGCCATGAATTGTTCAATGAGGGATTCACAGGCCATGAAATGGTGTTCTCCGGCCACAAAAATGATGCTTCCGAACCATGACGCCTTTGAATAATGATATGCAAATGTAAGAGATCCTCAGGCCATGAAATGGTGCCTTCCGGCTATGAGGATGATGCTTTTAGACAATGACGCCTTTGGACAATTTGGCGATATTTCAGCCCATGAGACGCAAATATATGATGTCAAGAGAAACAAGACAAGGCTTAGTCTTGTGAAGTTGAGGGCAAAGCTTAGCCCGAAAGAAGAGAAAATAGATAGTGCCGGAGAGACAGTGCTTAGTCTCGGCAAATAAAAAGGAAATGATTAGCCTTATGCAGATATGGAGGCAGGGCTTAGCCTCATGCAAATATGGAGACAGAGCTTAGTCTCATTCAAGGTTTGGGAAAGGGCTTAGTCTCATGCAGATAGAAGCCAGTGCTTAGCCTTATGCAGATATGGAGGCAGGGCTTAGCCTCAGGCAAGTATAGAGACAGAGCCTAGTCTCATGAAAGGTTCGGGACAAGGCTTAGTCCCATGCAGATGGAAGGCAGAGCTTAGCCTTACGCAGATATGGAGACAGATCTTAGTCTCATGCAAGTATGGAGACAGAGCTTAGTCTCATCCAAGGTTCAGGATAGGGCTTAGTCCCATGCAAGTGGAAGGCAGAGCTTAGCCTTATGCAGATATGGAGCCAGAGCTTAGTCTCGTGCAAGTATGGAGACAGATCTTAGTCTCATGCAAGGTTCAGGACAGGGCTTAGTCCCATGCAAGTGGAAGGTAGAGCTTAGCCTTATGCAGATATGGAGGCATGGCTTAGCCTCATGCAAGATTGAGATAGAGCTTAGTCTCATGCAAAATTGAAGGCAGTGCTTAGCCTTATGAAAATATGGAGGCATGGCTTAGCCTCATGCAGGATTAAGATAGAGCTTAGTCTCATGCAAAATTGAAGGCATTCTTTAGCCTTTATGCAAATGTGGAGGCAGGGCTTAGCCTCATGCAAGATTGAGACAGAGCTTAGTCTCATGCAAAATTCAAGGTAGTGCTTAGCCTTTATGCAAATGTGGAGGCAGGGCTTATCCTCGTGCAAGGTTGAGACAGAGCTTAGTCTCATGCAAAATTGAAGGCAGTGCTTAGCCTTTATGCAAATGTGGAGGCAGGGCTTAGCCACGTGCAAGGTTGAGACAGAGCTTAGTCTCATGCAAAAAGAACAGACAGTAGGTCATAGAAGAGTATTTCTTAGCTGGAAATGGATTCAGTATCGTTGCTGTTATGAAGGTTGTGATTTCGAGGACTGCATATTCCATGTTCCTGCATTCAAAGAAAAATTGTGAATACTGTAAGGGGGAGGTCGGTTCATGCCTCCATCGGCTTGCTTGACTTGCTTTGCTCGGTCTGAAGATCCTGTTCAAATCATTGGGGGTAGCGTTTGCTAAACAGAGTTATTTCACAATAATCATGCATAGTTTTCAAAGTCATTGTAAGAATAAGTTTTTAGAAATTGGTTAGATGAACCAGTGACTGTGACACGATCCCAGACATCGCGACTTCTCTTGCCATAGAATTTTGAGGGTCTTCCTCAAAATTCTTCCCCAGTTAAGACGGACAAACATTTCTGACTACTGTATATGCTGCGATCGGCTGAACTTGCTTCGAAATTTTGAGGGTCCTCCTCGAAATTCTGCCCCAGTTTCTGATTATGAGGGAAATAAGATTTTTATTGAATTGTGACTGAATCCATAAGGCTGCCCATGTATCCCCTCTTAAACGGGAATCAGGTCAAGCATAGTTCAATTACATCATATGCGGAAAACATAAATAGTTACACATAATATCGCTTGAATACATCTGAATTGATTATTTTTTGACATACTTCTCCGTCCATTTTTGCGAGTATGAGGGCTCCCCCTACCAATACTCTGTGAACCATGAAAGGACCTTGCCAGTTGGGAAAGAATTTCCCTTTGGCTTCATCCTGATGCGGAAAGATCTTCTTCGACACTAGCTACCCCGGTGTGAACTGTCTCGACTTGACTCTTTTGTTGAAGGCTCTGGACATCCTGTTCTGATAAAGTTGTCCGTGAAATACCACATTCATCCTTTTTCCTTCTATGAGGGCTAGCTGCTCATAACGACTCTTTATCCATTCTGCGTCGCTGAGCTCAACTTCTTGTATGATCCTCAAGGAAGGAATCTCTACTTCAACGGGAATGACAGCTTCAGTACCATAAACCAGCAAATAGGGTGTTGCCCCGGTTGATGTACGGACTGTGGTACGGTATCCCAATAAGGCGAATGGTAGTTTCTCGTGCCACTGTTTGTAATTCTCTACCATTTTCCTTAGTATCTTCTTGATATTTTTGTTGGCGGCTTCTACGGCTCCATTCATTTGAGGTCTGTATGTTGTGGAATTCTTGTTCTTGATTTTGAAAGTCTCGAACATGGCTTTCATCAGATCACTATTGAGATTGGCGGCATTGTCAGTGATGATGGATTCTAGAACTCCGAATCGACAAATAATCCGGTCGCGGACAAAATATGCCACAACCTTCTTAGTCACTGCTTTGTAAGATACTGCTTCGACCCATTTGGTGAAGTAATCAATAGCTACCAAGATGAACCGATGCCCATTTGAGGCGGTGGGCTCGATTGGACCAATGACATCCATTCCCCAGGCGGCGAATGGCCAAGGTGAATTTGTTGCATTGAGCTCATTTGGCGGCACTTTTATCATATCTGCATGCACTTGACATTGGTAGAATTTTTGAACATATCGGATGTAATCTGTCTCCATGACCATCCAGAAATAGTCGGCCCTGAGTATCTTCTTGGCCAAGACAAAGCCATTCACATGCGGACCACAGGATCTGGCATGTATCTCTTCTAGCAACTTAGAAGCTTCTTTCGCGTCGACACACCTCAATAATCCCAAAATCATGAGTTCTTATATATAGGGTTCCTTCGCTGTGGAAGAAATTGTTGGACAATCTCCGAAGCGTGCGTTTCTGAGTATGGTTTTCATGCTCCGGGTATTCTCATTTTGTCAGATACCTTTTGATGTCGTGGAACCAAGGCTTCACATATGTTTCTTCTTCAACATGAGCACAATATGTCGGCTGATTATAGATCCTTACTGGAATAGGATCAATGAAGTTCTTTTCTGGATGTTGTATCATTAATAACAAGGTGGCCAATGCATCGGCAAACTCATTCTGAATTCTGGGAACATGTCGAAACTCTATCTTTGTGAACCTTTTCCTCAATTCCTGCACATGGTGCAGATATGGTAATATCTTGGAATTCTTGGTTGCCATTCTCCTTGTACCTAGTGCACAAGCAACTCTGAATCACCGATCACCAGTAGCTCCTGAATGTTCTTTTACATGGCCATGTTGAGTCCTAATACGCAAGCCTCGTATTCCTCCATGTTGTTAGTGCAGGGGAATTTGAGTTTCGCAGATACCGGATAGTGCTGACCAGTTTACGATACCAAGACGGCTCCAATGTCGACTCCTTTGAAATTCGTCGCTCCGTCAAAGAACATTCTCCAACCATCATAGGCTTCAGCAATGTCTTCTCCTACAAATGATACCTCCTCATCGGGAAAATATATTTTCTGGGGTTCGTATTCTCCGCCCACAGGGTTTTCAGCAAGGTGGTCTGCCAGTATCTGTCCCTTGACTAATTTTTGAGTTACATAGACAATGTCGAATTCACTCAACAAAATTTGCCATTTGTCCAGCTTGCCAGTGGGCATAGGCTTCTGATAGATATACTTCAAAGGATCCATTTTTTATATGAGATATGTTGTATATGCACAGAAGTAATGCCTCAGCTTCTGAGCTATCTAGTTCAAGGCACAGTAGCTTCATTCCAGCAAAGAATATCGTGCTTCATAAGGTGTAAACTTCTTACTTGGGTAGTAGATGGCCTGTTCTTTTCTCCCTATCTCGTCGTGCTGCCCCAAGACGCAGCCGAAAGCTCCATCTAGCACTGCAAGGTAGAGTAGCAATGGTCTACCTGGATCTAGCGGGACCAAGACTGGTGGTGTTGATAAGTACTCCTTGATTTTGTCAAAATCCTTTTGACAATCTTCGGTCCAACTAGTTGCAGCATCCTTTTTCAACATCTTGAAAATTGGCTCACATATAAATGTGGATTGGGCTGTGAATCGGTTGATGTAGTTTAGCCTTTCCCAGAAAACTCATTACATCCTTCTTACTCTTTAGTGGTGGTAGCTCTTGGATGGCTTTGACTTTTTACGGATCCAATTCTATCCCTCGACGGCCGACGATGAATCCCAATAGCTTTCCGGCAGGAACCCCGAATGCACATTTTGCGGGGTTTAACTTCAGGTTGTACTTCCGCAGTCTGTCGAAAAATTTCCTTAAGTCTGCTATATGATATGTGGCCTTATTGGATTTAATGATGACATCTTCCACATACACCTCAATCTCTTTATGTATCATTTCATGAAAGATAGTAGACATGGCCCTCATGTAGGTGGCCCCAACGTTCTTTAGGCCGAACGACATCATCTTGTAACAGTACACCCCCTAGGGTGTAATGAAAATGGTTTTCTCAGCGTCCTCCCCGTCCATACAAATATGATGGTAACCGGCAAAACAATCTACAAAGGAATGGAGTTCATGTCTGGCACAACTGTTGATTAAGATGTGTATGTTTCGAAGTGGGAAATCATCCTTTGGGATGGCTCTGTTGAGATCTCGATAGTCGACACAAATTCTAACCTTCCCATCCTTCTTCAGAACTGGCACGATATTGGCTAACCAGGTTGGGTATTCCACTACCTTGAGGACCTTAGCCTTAATTTGCTTAATAACTTCTCTTTGATTTTCAGACTCATGTCAGGCTTGAATTTCCTGAGTGTTGCTTCACTGGTGGACACATTGGGTTTGTGGGCCACAATAGATGTACTTAATATGGTCATGTCGTCGTACGACCATGCGAAGATGTCCTCATACTCTTTCAAGAACTGTGTGTACTCTTCTTTTTCTGACGGCGAAAAGTGAATGATGATGCGGGTCTCTTTGACAGTTTATGAATCTCCTAAGTTGATTATTTCAGTCTCATCCACGTTACTTAGGCTTGTTCTCAAATTCCTCCACTTCTCTAACAATTTCCTCGGGTATGACATCATCTTATTCTGAATCACTATCCTTTTGTTGCGTGGCCTCATTACATCTCACAGTTGCCGGTTCATCGAGATAGGAAATAGTAATATTGTGTAGATAAAGATATGAGAGAGAATAGGTAATGGTAATCATTAATTCATTGAAAGTGTCAAACAAATGCGGTTTTCAATAATTAAAATAGCGTTTTTGAATATTGAAAACATTATTTAAACAAAATGCAGAAAGGGAAATCATCATTCAAAAAAATAAAATAATGTTGTTCACCATTTCTACCCCGGGACTCATCGGGCCCTGGATGGTCTGACAGTCCAATTCTTGAAGAGTGATCCTCGTTCCACAGCTCTGATGGTAGAGCCTTCCTCCTCCTCCTCAAAAATTACACAGCAATCCATGTCATTATCTTCCAGGAACAGGTTCCTCAAGGCGGCTAATGCTTCTTCTTCCTCTGATCCCCATATGATATCGGCTTGCTGGAAGGTCTGACTTAGGTGCGGTACAGGCTGCTCAAGTGGATAGTAAGGACCACGCCATGGTGGTGACCAGTCTTGATACTCTTGCCAGGTGTATTGATATCCTAGTCCAAAAGTGGTACCATTGTACTTTATTTGTATTGGTTTTGAGATAACCTGAAGATTTTTCCAAGACCCTTGCTGGGTTCATATCCTCTCCATGCTAGTATACTTTCTATCTTGCTACTCCACTACTTATCTTTCTCGATCGCGTTGACCCTCTCGATATGATGATAAGTCTCTCCACCTAGCTTTCTTCTATTTTCAACTACTGGGATGGTCTGGTGGGTGTAAATAGGGTTGCTCCCGTCTCCATGGATAATTACTTCTTAGTGGTTCCACTTGAACTTCACTGCCTGATGCAAAGTTGACGCTACAGCCCCAGCGGCATGTATCCAGGGTCGTCCCAACAATAGATTGTATGATGCAGATATATCCAGCACATGGAACTCGACATCAAACCATGTAGGCCCCATCTGTAGACAAATATTGATCTCTCCAGGGGCAGCTCTCTAAGACCAATCAAATGCCTTCACATTCATATTCCCTTCTCGTATTTCATACAGGCCTTTGCCCAACCTCTTCAATGTTTTCAATGGGCAAATATTGAGACTGGATCCCCCATCTATCAGAACTCTGCAATGAAATTTTCCTCACATTGTACGGCAACGTGCAGTGTCCTGTTATGATTCAAACCCTCAGGTGGCATATCGTCCTCGTGGAAGGTGATTTTGTGACTTTCCAGTACCAGTCCCACCATATTGGCCATTTCCCCACCAGTGATGTTGTTAGGTACATATGCCTCACTTAACACCTTTAAGAGAGCATTCATGTGCACTTCTGAATTCTGTAGTAGTGACAGGATATATATCTGAGCAGGAGTCTTGTTCAAATGATCGGTGACTGAATACTCCCTTGCTTACACTTTCCTCCAAAGGTCATCCGGGCATGTTTCAATAACGGGCGGTCTTTTAGAAGCCTGCTTACTGGGTTCTCCCAAATGCTCTGGTGTATAGAATCTTCTTGTTCTGGTCATTCCTTGTGCAGCACCGGATTCTTCTATTTTGGTCTTTCCTCTTTTTCTAGCTTCGGCCACAAAATCCCAGGGTACAGCCTTGGTGTCGAAAGGTGGTGTGGTTGACACTGTCACTGTAAAAGGTGTGGCTACTTCCACTTTGAATGGAACAAGCGCAACTGCGGGGGGTGCTATCTCAACTTCAAATAGAACTGATACAGCTACCTCAACCTCCACTGGCGGATGTATTTGTACTATAATAGGATTGAGCGTGACTGCAGGTTTCTTAGGATTGTCACCCTCTTTGATAAGTCCAATTGATCCCTCGGGATCTCATTCCTCATCAATTTCTTTCGCATTGATACCTTCACCCCTATGATTTGGGAGGGGGTTGTTGCGGACGTTGGGTGTAGTTTCTTTGGACCGAATGACCTTATTATCAATCAAGGCCTGGATCTTATCCTTAGTGTTCGGCACTCGTCAATGGTGTGCCCTTTCATGCTAGAATGATATGCATAGGTCTTATTTGGGTTGACCCATTGGGATAGATTCTCCACGATCACAGCAGGGATAGGAGTGACGTAACCAGCAGCCTTCATTCTTTCATAGAGTTATTCAATAGGTTCGGCAATGGCAGTGTATTGTTTAGGTGGTCTGCGGTCAAAGTTAGGTCGAGGTCTTGGGTAGTTTGGACTAGTTGGAGGTGACTGAAAGTGAGAGGGTTGGGAATTGTATGTGTGATAAGCAGTGGCTGGTTGGGAATATATAAGAGGTGATGGTTGATATGTGGGTGGAGGTGCTTGGTATGTGAGTGGGGAGGTTTGATATACAAGTGGAGTTTTGGATCCTTGGGCGACCATTACTGTTTCCGCATCTTTCTTCCTCGATATATCCCCTGACTGCAATGCTTTATTTGTGGCTTGCAATGCCTCAAAGTCTGTCACCATACCGCTTTTAATGCCCTCTTCAATCCTTTCTCTGAGTTTGATGATATCGGAGAAATTATGGTTTTCAATAACCATCAATCTTTCATAGTATTGTGGATTCTGTGCTCTGACGAGGAACTTGTTCATCTTTTCCTCGTCCAATGTCGGCCATACTTTGGCTGCTTCTGACCTCCAATGAGTGGCATACTCGCAGAAGGTCTCAGTGGGCTTCTTCTTTAAGTTCTGAATGTAGAAGACATCCGGCGCATTCTCTATGTTAAACCTGAACCTGTCCATGAAGTCATACGCCATACTCACCCAGTTGGCCCACTTCTTAGGATCCTGGCTGATGTACCAGGATAAAGCATCTCCTGTGAGACTCCTCATGAAAAGCTTCATCCGGATCCTTTCATCATTTCCGACCCCTACAAGCTTGTCACAATAAGTCCTCAGATGAACCTTGGGATCACCTGTTCCGTCAAACATTTCAAACTTGGGAGGTTTGTAATTCTCCGGCAGCTCTACATCTGGCCGTATGCATAAGTCTTCATAGTTCAGACCTTCTATCCCTTTGCCTCATTCGATGCCTTGAACCCTACTTGTCAACTTCTTGAGCTCTTCAACCAGGTTCTTAATGAGCAGGTCCTTCTCAGTGGATTCCGGTGTATAGGATACGTGCTGAGTGGAGTGAGGTAGGGTTTCCACATATATAGGGTTATTTTGGTAACCGGGAGTTTGGGTATAATGGTGATCATTGGTGGAGTTTTGGGTTTCGGGAACGATTTGTGGGATATTTTGTGGAGTATGGTAGGTGTTTTGTTGATATTGTAGGGTGATAGTTTGATTATATGGTGGGGTTGTGTAATAGTGAGGTGCTGGAGGATTTTGTAGGCGCTGGTTGGGTGTGTTTTGCGGTGGTGCGGGGTTCTGAGTGCTTGAATGGTTGATATCTGGGATATTGAGTGTGAGGGATAGATTTTCTAAGCTCCGGGCCTGCTCGAGCTAACCCTGGAGTTCTAGTATTTTCTTCTCAAGTCGTGATACCACATCATTTGGGGCCTGAGTACCTCGGCCATCAGAAGCTTCTGCGTGTTCAACATGTGTGTTGTTATCTATCTTTGCTTTCCCTTTTTCCTTTTGGTGGACTTGGAGGAGGAGAAGGTGGAGGGACCCTGGATCTAGTATGATAAGATGATGATGCTAGTATGCACGAACCAACCTTTGGGGAATGGGAATAATCAAAAGAAAGAAAGAAAAATAAAAGGTAGCCAAGTCAGTAAGAGTTCTGAAAAGAATATTTGCAATATTTAAACATATATTGCCGAATGTAAATTCACGTCCTATTTTGGGAGCCTCGTTGTGCTCGAGGTAGGCATAGCTACAAGTTGTTTTGGAGAATTTAGATGCCAATAAATGCCTCATTTCATTAATATATAAAAAACATATGAATCCCAAAACGATACTAAGATAATAAAAGATAAGCCACTTCTGGCACTTGGCCTTATTACATTTGGAAAAGCAAATAAATCTAATCTACTTGGTCCCAGAAAGACCTTCCCCAGGCTTGATCTCTCTGACTCCATCAATCAAGTCCCCTAGTTCGCGCATGCCCAGCAATAGGTATACCCTCGCTAGATGTCCTCCTTCGCTTCCCTCAGCATTCTGGCAATCGGCAATTCTTTTCCTTTTCTTTTCTCCCAGCTCCATCAAGCCTTGCTCCAGATATTCTACCCTTTCATTGGAGGTGATAGCCATTTCCCTCCATTCCTTGATTAATCTCTTGTCTGTCTCGTGTCTCTCCTGATGTTCAGCCTCGGAGTCATGAACCCTCTCGCGCAACTTGTTGTATTTTACTTGGGTTTCTGCATCTTCGTCTATGACCCTGTTTCCTCGACCAATTCCTGGCTCAACTTTCCAATCTAAGTTGTCCTCCAACCACGCCGGGTAAAAGGGTGCATGTCCCGCATGATACCTGTCTGGATCGATGGTGTCCTTCTCCACAATAATCTTTGAGTGCCACATATGCTGAGCTTGACACTTGTAAGGGATGTCGTCATCCTGAAAATCTGCCCGAAAATGACTTATCTTCACGACCCGCGGTATGATCTGCTTCCTGCATGCCTGCCTCATAACCCTGATGGGAACATAAGGGTATATCCCCCTTAAACTGATCAACACTAAGTGAGTAGCGTCCCTTGACCTGATGATGAACTCGTTAGTACGGAACCATACAAACATCCACTGAACCTGACCCTCAGTCAAATTGTCGAAGAATTCTACCTATTCCTTAGCACTCTCTGGTTGAGAAAACCTGTCTGGAATATAAGTCATCCGTTTAGGGTGATGGAAGGCAATATGGTAATTCCACGCCCTTTGTGGAAACTCCTAGCGATATTGAACCTTTTGGAGATTCTCCATTAACCACAACTGCAGCAGCAAATTGCAGCCCTCGAAATGTTTGGACCCTTTCTGGCAATGGTCCAAGGCCCGGTAGATATCAACTATAATCATAGGGACTATGGTGTATGTATGTCCCTCGATTCCTTCCATTAGAGTCTTGGTGACCATAGCCAGTCTAGTTTGAATTCTTTCCCCTTTCGTTGGGAAATAATATCATACCCAAGAAGCAAACAATGAACACGAAAACCCTACGGTGAATATGACCCAAATAAGTGATGGAAAAATCATCATGGAAAATATGGTAGGCCTTGCTATGACCGTATATATCATACAAGTAGTCAAATAGTATATAAGATTTCTTTAAGCACTCCAAATCGGCGTTCTTTTTCAGACCCATCATTTTTAGAAATCCCCTACCAGTGCAATTTTCCGGTACCAATAGCCCAGGGCTTTCCCAAGGTAGCCTAGAAAATCCCCTCATTTCTTCTAGGAGCGAGGTCATTTCTATATCCTCGAAGCGAAACACTGATCTTTCATGATCCCAGAACATGGTTGCATCTTCTATCAACATGTTATTTGGTTGGATGTCTAACAGAGAAGGAAAATTTTCCAGGACCTTCTTCACATGTTTTTTGTCGCTTGAGGAAAGATCTCCCCACCAATCTAGCAGCAGTGGTGTTATACTACGGACCATGCCAAACCTGGGGACCTTGTGCCTCATTTTCTACAAAATAAATAAGGTTAGACCCTTTCCCCCTCCAGATTCGACTATTTATATATCCATGATTAGTATATTGGCATTTAGTTCTCCAAAATTACGCACACAACGTAGTTGCGTCTGTTGGGATTATGGAAATCCTAGTGGACTTTTGGATAAGCTTTGTCTTAAAGTGTTATTATGTGGACAACATATTAACCCGGCTAGGTTTGATCATGATGCATGTATAGTTGTAATCAGAGTAAAGTTGTTATGAGGGTCTAGACTGGTACCCTCAAGCAGACAACTTGAGGAGGAAAGGTACGAAACCGTCGATTGCACCGTTTATCGATTAGTTTTACCGAAAATAAGCCTTTCTAAATTTAAAGGGTGATATATAGGAAGAGCGCAACCACTCATCAAGCATTGCTATAGGATTGATTACGCACGAATGCAATATGATATTGAGCATGATTTATGCAGCAGCAAATAGCATGTTGTCACGTATTTGCACGTTAGAAAAATAATAAATGTCGTACTTAATAATTGAAAGACATTTAAGAAAGGAAAACAAAGACATAAGTCACTTTCTGCAGTAAAGGAAATCGTAAATTCTCAAAACGGGAAATAAAATTCACATAAGGGGAAAAGGAAAGGGTGTGAACGTATTAACAAAATAAGCATGCTTAAGACTAATTTACAAAATACAATTTTGTTATGGTAAAAGCCTAAAATCCCCAGCAGAGTCGACAAGCTGTCACGCCCCCATTTTTCTCGCGAAATCGAGTTTCGACATGCTTTGGGACAACTTGTTACTGTTTGGGAAAGGGGTATGGAAATTTAAGAGTCTCCACCTAACGTATTTTAAGGTGCGTTAGGGCACCTAATGCAAGTAACTCATATAAAATGATTTGCGTTACCAGAGATTGGGTAAGGGCTTGAAATTACCTTGAGGGAAAGGTGTTAGGAACCCCTCGAGGTCCACAAAGGTGGGTCCCGACCAAACTCATTTTTTGAATTAGTCATTAAGCAAATAAAACAATTTAAGAACATAGAGATAATTAAAAATAAGAATAAGAGAGTTCCTAGGTTTATTAGCCTATAGGATCACATATGTGCAATACCCGGTAAACCTTCCTCAACTAGAGGGGCTACACGTGGCATTATCGCACAGGTCATCATATCCTTTACTACCCAATTACCCTCCCCTTAGTGGTTATAAGCGGTTTTAATTAAACGAACTCTATGCGTACATTACCCGTCCCTTCCTTATGGCCATGAAGGTGTTTAGGACCTCTGATTTAGACAGTTCGAGACTCTCCTAAGGTGTTTAAAGGAGAAAATCTAAGCGAAAATAAAGAACATATAGGACTGTCAAGTAAAACAACAATTAAGGGGCTCATGTTTACCTCCACAAATAAACAGATAATTTGCATGTCTGAAACAGCAGGATTTCAGATGTTTTAGAAAGGTCCTAGAACAGGATATCTAGGTGAGCACGACAAGCAGAGAATATGAAGCATTGTGTTAAGGCGAAGCAATATAAACCTACTGAGTTTAGGACTTGATGAATCTGGGAAGCTCACAAATAATTAAACAAAGCACAGTTTTACCGTTTGCAGGATTTCAATTATCTTACAGGCTTGCCTAGGCGTGGATTCGAGATGTCCTATAAACATGGTATCTAAATGTTAATCAAAATCTTAATACTAACAAGCGATTTTAAACAGGTAGTTTGAGTTCATGATGTACTGTAGGAACGTTTTCTAGGTGTTGAACATTACATAACTGATTTTATACATTTATCCCTATAAGCATGATATCTAGGTGTTGGGACTGCTTTTTATACTATCTAGACATAGGCGTAGTATTCAGGCGAGTGCAATAAAAGTCCTAAAACACGTTTTCTAATGCACAAAGGAGAACTTTATGAACATGATTATTATGTAGAATTAATAACAACCTAGTGGAAGGATTTCTTAGCAGGCTTGATGTATGCAGCATCTAGCAGAAGCTTTAGAACAAACGACATGATGCCTATGAACATGTTCTCTAATGCACAAATGATCCTAAGAGCATGATTCCTAATGCAAGAAAATAGTCATAGTAATCCTAAGAGCATGATTTCTAATGCAAGCAAATATTCATAGTAATCCTAAGAGCATGATATACCTAACTGCCCCACAAAAAATATATGAGAAATCCCTCCCCTTTTACTAATATCCCCAAATATCTGTTTACAAGGATCATTATTACAGACCGTTACACAATAAATAAAAGTTATGCTATAGGGAGCTTGAATAGGCCAAAAGTGAACCTGGAAATACCAGGCCTTCAAACAGTTTAAGGTACCAATATCTCGTAGTGTCCAAGGGAGTATCCTAGTGCGTCAAAGTTCCCAAGGGCCTCAGGGACCCCGCGCAATGCTCACATCAAGACTCCTTTAAAGAAAATAGTTTTTGTGCAGTGTGGAAGAGCCAGCCCCAGTGTGTCAGAGTTCGTAGGAGTCTCATGGACTCCTAGGAAGTGCTCACACTGGAGGGACAGGACCCTAGATAATTCTAAGACTAGGAGTGAAAAGGTAGTGTTTGGAGAGTAGAAATAGTTCGGAGAAAACAGTTCAGTAGTGAAAACAATTTGGAAGTGAAAACAATTTAGAAGCATTCTGAAAACAAAGGCTTCAGCAAGCAAATAGCAGACATTGTCACAAAGTTATAAAGCAAAGATCATATTGCCCATATTTAGCTTAGTTCATTAGTTAACACTAGGTGGGTGCATAGCATGCCGAGATCAAACAACTACACAAATAAGGGGTAGCAAGGATTAGGAACATAGAAATCCTTAACCAAGGACACATGAAACCAATCAAAAACAAACACATGCTGCTCAACACCAGGCAAATTGACATATTATGACAACCAACTTCCATAGCACTCAATAGGATCTAGTGATGTTAATTAGAAGCAAAATCGACAGTAAGCACATAAGTTTAAAGAGCCAGAGCACATAGAAGAAGTAATCATACTGACTTAAAGCAGTAGATACGAAGAACATAGAACTTAAATGGAGGGGTGGTCATGCTAACAATTCAGAGAGAGGATAGGGATTTAATTGCACAGAAGTGGTCATACCAGTCGAGGTCAATGGACAGGAAGGATAAGAGTCTAAAGGCCTAAGTAAGAATGATGGTTTAAGGCAATAAACAAGAAAGGATTGAAGCTTAAACACAGAAATAGACATGCTGATTAAAGCAATAAAGAGGAAAGATACAGAGTTAAACACAGAAGTAGACATGCTAAGTGAAATATAGAAGAGACATGGATTCAACAAAAGTAAAGCAAAAGATGAGAGAGCACATAGGTTCAGGCTTCATAGTATAATAAACGACATTAGGAATAGGAACATACTGGTTAAAGGAAGCAAAAAATAGAAGGTGAAAATATGCAGGATTCAGTGATCTAGCCTTGGCTTTCAGCCGGCTAGACAGTACAATGAACACAAGTAGCAGAGAAATGAGAGCAAAGTGTGTGAGTGTGTTTTTGAACTGCTGTTCATTTTTTTTTTTTTGAAGAATCAGAATGAGAGTGTATATGTAGCACTTAGTGAGGTGAAACAAATAAGGTAAAGAGGAAATCACAGCTTGTAAAATAAGGGTAATCAAATAAAATCAATCAGCCAATTAGGGAATCAATTCCTATAGAGACATCCGAAAGAGACCCCTTTAATTGGAGAGAATCAGGTAACGGTCAGAACTGGGGCTCAACTAGAGTAAGAGATCAATACCATACCATATAGGGAGTCAGTCAAATCCCAAAATGTACTGATTAATTAAGGCAATTATAATCAATCAAGGTCACAAATAAGGAAACAAGTAAAAATCCCAGCAAATACAGATTTTAACAGGACAATCATTTGAATCCCTAATAGGAATCAATCAGGTAAAAAACCCCACAGAATACTGATTTTAACAGGGAATATCGTTCAAGTCCATGAATTGAATCAATTAATATGACTAGTTTAAAGAAACAAACATAATAACAGAAAAATTTAAAGAAATTAGTGTCACAAACAAAACGTTTAGGGGTTTAAGCATATATACGAGAACCAGTCAAGATAGTGAAGAACAACTAGTTTAAACTGAAAAGTTAGAAAAACCTTTAAAGAAAAGTCTGGGAAACCCTAATTTCAGAAAGAGTGAATAAAATCAAAGCAGTTAAGTAAAACAAAAGATTTTCCAGGGAAAACACCCGATAATACTCGAATCACTTCAGATCTACAAAAATCTGAACAGATTCGAATAGTTGTGAAACTAGGGTTTTCAAAAATAGTATAGACGAAAGAGACTCGGTCAAAAACTCATAGATTCAAACTAAAAATAAGAGGAAATCTGTACTCACAAACGAGAATGGTCTTAGACGGGCCAGTAAACAAGTTTCAGGCAAGAACTAGGTTGAATCTCCATGAGATTCTTCTAAGGATCCATCTAATCAAACAGACAGGAGCTATAGAAGGCCGGTAATGGTCGGAGAATGCACAGAAACTCCATAGACGGGAGCTTCTCGCCGATGACGGTGATTAGGGTTGGGGGAAGGGGGTTGAGAGAGAATAGAGAGGTTAGGGAAACCAATGACGGCGGAAATGAAAGAGTGAGGAGGGTTAGGGTTTGGGTGTTGAATTAAAAAGGCAAGTAATTTTGGGGACCGTTGATCTAAAGGATCAACTCAACGGACATGATTAAACGGGGTTATTGGGTCGAGAAGGTATAGATTGGTCTTAGGGGTGAATTGAGATGGTGTATTAAGGGGTTTGGGCTGATGTATAGTGGTTAGATCCGGAAAAAAATTAAAGGAATTGAGAGGCTATTTGTTAAATACCCAATTAGTTGACAAAAGTAATTTATAAAAATAATTAAGCGATTATAAAAAATGATTTTCATGACAAAAATGTTTTAAAATAATTATTCAATATTTTCAAAATGCAACAAGCTATTTTCTGGTAAAGTAATGTAATAATGCATGTATGGGCTATAATTGCAAAGTTATTGCAATTATAACCTAAGAATTGTAAATGTGGCTATTTGTAAAATAATTTAAGCTTAATATAAATATAAATAGCAAAATTAAACCATTAAATTATTGTAAAGTCATTTGTAATGCAGTTAGTAATTATTTATATAAATAGAAATACTGGGATAAGTTAATTAAAAACCTAAAAAATGCAGAAATTATGAAAAAATGTTAATTGATGCTAATGCATAGTTTTGAAGGTATATATGTAATTTTGAAAAATATCATAGGGAAAAATTGGGTATCAACAATTGTTTGATTGTTTATTCTACTGTTTCTGCCCGTTAACCTTTAACTCTGTTGATTAAATGTTAATTGATTTTACTTACCTAAATTAGGGTTTGAAATCAGCTTTCCTTTAGTATCAGTATTTCCTTATTAAGATATTACCTATTCTTACCTTATTTATGTGATTAATTATCCGAAATACTGGCTTGATTTTGTGTTGTGATTAATGGAGCTGACTCCTAATTGATTTTGGAATTAGTTCTTACCTTATTTAACCTTATTCTTAGCTACCAATCAATTCCGTGTAAAGTTTTCCTTATATTAAGTGGTACTTTACTCGATTATGTCTTGTTAATTGATTCATGCTGACCTTAATTGATTGTTAATTGATTTTCACACCTTATTTGTATTTTACTGGTTCATTACCTTATTTGTTTTACTCCATTGTGTGCTATTTAAACTCTTTCCTTTTTCTGATTCTCATAATGCTTGACAACTCCTTTTTGAACAACTCTACAACTCTACAAGGCTCGAACTCTCCTATTCTCACAAAAAACTTAAGCTCTCTTTGTTCTCTTGTTCTGGTTTCTGCACTAAGTGGCTATTATTTGGCCAGCTGAAAGCCGAGGCCAAAATCTTTGGAACTTAACTGCTATTGTATTCTTAATTGCTTTATTCTCAACTGGTATGCCCTAAATATTGCTATTTTGTTCTCTATGCTCAGCATAATTTTGTCTTTATATGATTACTTCAAAATAGTGTGAACCCTTTCCTAAGTTAGTTTTAATGTTCAATCTGTTTCTTGTTCTAAACTATGCCAGATGCTGTAAGCATGTAACCCAAAATATGTTTGTGGTTTAATTCATAGGTCTTGTCTGTTTCTGTCTCTGTGTTTAAGCCATGATCGTTTTAAATACTAGCATGAGTATTAGATATCATATTGTTTGACTATGTGCTGAACATGAACTTTGTTTGCTTCTTGGTGCAGTCAGCCTGCAACTCTGTGTTATGAACTTTCCTTCTTCTGAAATTGAACTATTTTAAAACCTGCCCCTTACCCTTTATGTACTGGTTTTCAAACTCCTACTCTTTGTCATTTAGGTTCTCACCACCCCCAGCGTGAGCACTGCTTAGGGTCCTTGAGACTCCTTTGAACTCTGACACATTGGGGCTGGTCTTCCAACCTTTTATGAGTTATCTTTCTGAATGTGGTTCTGGTGTGAGCATTGCTCGGGGTCCCTGAGGCCCTTGGGAACTTTGACACACTGGAAGCCTGATTTTAATGTACCATGGATGGATCGCTACTATGCTCCCAAGATGTTACGTTTGCAAGCCTGGTTTCCGTGTTTAGATTGGGCCTATGAAGGCTCCCTATAGTATAAGTGTTACTATTATGTAATTCATTCAATACTCTGGGCTGTAATAATCTCTGTAATAACAGATTTGGGGTTAATTAGTAAAAGCTGGGGTTTTCTTATATCTTTGTCAAAAATACTGGGTAGAAATCCTGCCTATAGGATTTAATTGTGCCGATTGAAGTACGTGAGTACTAGACTTTGTTTAGAGATCCTGCCTATAGGATTTTCCTAATTATTTTGATTATGTGTTTTCACATTTGCATACTACAAATCCTTCTTATAGGAATTTTCATTTAATTTTGCATTAGAAATCATGTTCGTAGGATCTACACATATTTTCAACAAAACGTGCATTAGTGACCATGTCTTATAGGATCCTGTTTTTTTGAAATGATAATCTTTTTCTGGAAATATGCTTAATTTTTGCCCACATACGGTTAATAGATACTTTGCCTATAGGAATAAACAAAATGAGTTTCAAACCTAGAAATCATGCCTATAGGATTTAAACGAATAGATATCATGCCTATAGGGTGAAACCAGTTTTTAAACTAATAGATACCATGCTTATAGGAATAAAAAATCAGTTTCAATACTAGAAATCATGCCTATAGGATTTAAACTAATAGATATCATGCCTACAGGGGTTTAAATCGATTCAGCAATTAGAAAGCATGCCTATAGGATTTAAAAGGAATAAAAACCTGTCTTTATGAGTTAAAATCAATATTACACTTAGAAACCATGTTTATAGGTCTGTAATTTGTAAACTCGTAGAAATCATGCCTTTAGGATTCTGTTAATCAATTCTGAATTCAACTAATTATGGCCATCACTTAGGCAATCTGTAGGACTCATTAATGATTGTGGGCTTAAAATTGTGACATATTAGCTGCTTGGAATGCCCAGATTCGCGTTGAATAAAATCAGTAGGCAAACAAATAGGTCACAATGCTTGCCTTAATAAAACTGTCTTTATATTATGTTTCTACTCATATAGATATCCTGCCTATAGGATCCTAAAATTAACGAAGTTTGTTGATTCAACTGCGTGCCTTTATTGTCTACTTGTGGAGGTCAATATGAGCCCTTATCTTTTTCTTTACTTGAAAGTCCTATTTGTATTTTGTTTGTCGCCTAGATTTCTCATTTTTAAGTAACATAGATTGGTTTAGAACCATCCTAAATAGAGGTCCTAACACCTCTAGGGTCATAGGTAAGGGGCGGGTAGTGCACGCATAAGGAACGAGCTAGAAGCAATTAGAATGTTTAGGTAACAACTGAAAGATAGTAATTGGGTAGTAAGGAGATGATAGCATGTGCGCTAATTCTATGAGTAACACCCCAACTTGGGGAAGTTACAAAGTATTGCATAGAATGATCCTATAGGCTAAAAAACCTAGGACCCCCCTTTAATCCTGTTTAAAGTAACTTGTATTGTCCAAATTGTTTTCCTCCCTTTTTAGACTAATTCGCTTAATTTAATTTCAGCTGGGACCCACCGTTGTGGACCTCGAGGGGTGCCTAACACCTTCCCCTCGAGGTAATTTGAGCCCTTACCCGATCTCTGGTGATGCAAACTGGTTTATGAGTTAATTACTCTAGGTGCCCTGACGCACCTTAATCTGTTAGGTGACGACTCTTCCAATCCCTTACCCAATTCCAAAAAGAAGGAGTTGTCTCAGAAATTTCGAAACCCGATTTCGCGAGAAAAAGGGGCGCGCCACTCACCATATGTGAGAGAATGAAATAATAGAAGTTTAGTCACCAGAAATAATGGATTCGCACGACAAGAACTCAAGAATGTGAGATTTTCCTAAGGGTTCTACAGCCTCTCGAAGATAAGTACAGACGTCTTCGTATCGATCCGCAATACTCTACTAAACCTGCTCATGACTTGTGAGACCTATGTAACCTAGGCTCTGATACCATCTTGTCACGACCCCAAAACCAACTCGGTCGTGATGGAACCTATCGTGGAACTAGGAAATCCTACACTCTTAACCAATTCGATTTCTATCATAACAATATTTAAATATTACCCGTTTTCATTAGAGGAAAACCGAAATAAAAGATAAAATCAAATCCAAAATACTGTAAAAAGAGAAATCCCAAAATCTGGTGTCACTAAGTCATGAGCCATACTACAACTGTGCCAAAATACATCAAGACAACGTTTGTCTGGGAAATAACTAACAAAAATACATAAATGAAGATAGGGAAGGAAAAGGCGGGTCTGTGATCGCCAAGCAGCTACCTCGCTCTCTCCGAAGAAGAACCGCAGCAAACGACCAACTGGCACTATCGTGACCTAGGATACCTGAATCTGCACACAAGGTGCAGGGGTAACGTAAGTACACCAACTCAGTAAGTAACAAGCCCAAACTGTGGGCTGGGAGGTAGTGACGGACTAAACCACCACATTTATGACAAAATCAATGTACAGAAATTTAGGCATGCTTTCAGTTAACTAGACAGCTCAAAGTGATAAGATCAGTATCGTTTCGAATAGTTTAACATATATATATATATATATAACTCAACGTATTCTACATGCCAATGCATCAACAGTATAAAATGCACAATGTGCTCCCACTCTCAAATACTCGTCCACTCAGTACTGTATATGACTCGCATGGCCCAGGGAAGATCCATCCCAGAATATATACACATCAGACATAAGTCACTTAGTACTGAGGAAGGCCGATCCAGCCCTATGGAGAAGATCCATCTCCAGATTATGATACACCTCACAACCACTCGATACTGTATATGGCTCAACGGCCTAGGGAAGATCCATCGCAGAATACGTATACACATCACTGACATCAGTCGCTCAGTACCGAGAGAACAGGCCAATCCAGCCTCATGGAGAAGATCCATCTCCAAATATAAACATTTTGGACAAGATCCATGTCCAGGGAAGATCCATCCCTCAAATATCACTGCGCTCACTGGGGGTGTGTTACAGACTCCAGAGGGGATCCTACAGCCCAAGCGCTAACATAAGCCAGATCCAGGCATAATCAATATAACATGCTGCGGCATGCATCCCGATCCCATATCTGTCACTCAATATCAGGCTCTCGGCCTCACTCAATCATCACTCTCCAGTCGCGCTCACATGGGCTCACAATGCACGAACTAGCCCGAATCAATGATATAATGTGCAAAACAATAATTACCGAGACTGAGACATGATATGATATGCGATGACAGGACTGCGTATATAATATCAATGAAACACATGAGATGACAGCAATAAACGGCCACTCGGGTCTCAACAACATCGGCGTGAAGCCTAGACATAATATTTAGCATGATTTCTAGCATGTTTGCATTAAGACGACCGCTCGAGTCTCAACAGTATCGGCGTAAAGCCTTAGCATAGTATTTAGCATAATTTCTAGCATGTTCACACCAGTCACATTGACAGAAGCACAGATATCAACAAGAGAGAACCAATAAACGGTGCCATGGAATGAACCAGGTCACAAGTCTCACGGTGCACGCCCGCACGCCCGTCACTTGTCATGTGCGTCACCCAATTCTAATCACATAACATGTAGTTCGAGGTTTCGAACCGTCACCAAGTTTGGAAGTGTTACTTACCTCAAACCAGACGAAAATCTACTCTGTGATGCCCTTGCCACTCGACTCAGCCTCAAATCGCCCCGAATCTATCCAAAATCAGTATCATATCATTAATACATGCTAAAAGAACGAAACCCACATCAAAATTATCAAATTACATCACAGATCCCGAATTTGGCCAAACCAGACCCCCGAGCCCACATCTCGGAATTCGACAAAATTTACAAAACTGAAATCATTATTCACTCACGAGTTTATACATACCAAATTCATCAAAATCCGATCAGATATGACCCCTCAAATCCCTAAATCAAACCTTCAAATTTCCAAGCCCTAACCCCTCAATTTTTACCATTAAATCCCACAAATTTCATGCTTAATTAACTGAAAATCACCATAGAATCGAGCATAAGGCTCAAGTAACTTACCTCACTAATAATCCTTGAATCTCTCCTCAAAAATCACCCCAAAATCTCCAAACCCGTCTTCAAAAATGGTGGAAATAAGAAATATTCGTGAAGGGCCTTTTATACCATTCTGCCCAGGCATTTCCGCACCTGCGGCCTATTTCACGCGCCTGCGGGACCGCATCTGCGGTTTTCACTTAACTCCTAGCTTCCGCACCTGCGCCCCAGGACACGCATCTGCGGGCTCGCAGGTGCGGTCGAATCCTCCGCTCCTACGACAAATTCCGCATCTGCGGTTGCTTCCCGCATCTGCGATCATCGCACCTGCGGTCCCCACTCCGCAGGTGTGGACACATCAGAAGCAGGAGCTTCAGTTGCAAAATTCCACTTCCAACTTCTCCGTTAACCACCTGACATCATCCCGAGCCCCTCGGGGCCTCAACCAAATATACCAACACGTCACATATCCCTATATGAACTTAGTCGAACCTTCGGAACACCCAAAACACTTAATTGACCTCGAATTCAAGCCTAAGAATTTCTAAACTTTCAAATTTCGCCAACGATGCCGAAACATACCAAAGCACATCCGAATGACCTGAAATTTTGCACGCACATCCCAAACAACACTACGAACATATTCCAACTTCCGGAATTCCATTTCGACCCCGATATCTAATTTTTCCACTGCCGACCGGAAATCGCCAAAAAATCATTTTCGCTAATTCAAGGCCAATTCTACCATGGACCTCAGAATAACATTTGGAACCCATTCTTAAGTCCCAAATCACCTAATGAAGTAATCCGAACCATAAAAACTAAATTCTGAGATCATGTACTTATAAGTCAACTTCCAGTTGACTTTTCCAATAATAACCAAACTTAAGAGACTAAGTGTCTCATTCCTTTCAAAAAAATCACTCTGAATCCGAGCCAACAGACCTGACACAACATACTGAACAACAAATAATGAAGCAGAAATAGAGAGAAACGGGGCTAAATTCTTGGAACGACCGACCGGGTCGTTACACTCTACAAGTATTTTTCACCATATTATGGAAGAAAGACTCATATTTATAGGTGTAGGAATTCTTCCTTGAATTAAATTGGAAGAAAGTGGGGTAATAAGTTATGAAATCATGGAGAACATGGATTTAATGGTTAAATTATTATGTAAGTAGTGGTAGAACATGGGAGAAGAGTTACAAAGAGTTTGGCCATTTTCTACTTCATGGAGTAGTGGGAGTCATGGGAGTTATGGCCATTTTCTACATCATGGAGTAGCGGGAGTTATGGGAGTTTTATTTTAATAATAAAATGCTATTATACTAACAGAAAGTGATCATACAACATATTATTTAAGGTTAATAAATATGGAGCATTTCATATTCTATTAAATATTATATCCCGCGAGAGAATCAAATATTTCTAAATATTTTTTTTTTTTAAATCTATATAAAATCTTAAAAGTATGTATAAAAATTATATATTTATATGTCGGTTTGGTTTAGATTTTTTTTACTTAATACCAAACAAAATCAAACCAAATCGAATCGAATTTTTTAATTGATTTGGTTTAACTTTTCGATTTAGTGCGATTTTTCGATTCGATTTGTATATTCTAGTGAGCAATGTAACCTCAAATAAAATTGTGGCTTAGGTAACCCATCCTGAGAAATGTTTTAAACACTTCTGGCAAGTTGACTTCACCTGCCATTTGCAAATGGCAATTTTGCTGATGAGACCCTCCTTCTGTTCATTTCCAATATAATTACTCTAATTGATAATTACGTCTGCCATAGTTGTTTTCCTACTCTAAATTATATTTTTCCCGTTTGAATCCTCTTCGTTTTAAAAAGATAGGAAGCCAAGAATACTACAAATATAGAAATCCAAACTCAAATGAGCGATCCGCCGGTTTTAATATAAACCAATTTTGACCACAGCTGTTGTGCCTAACGTGTTATGTCTGTCAAATGGTTCACTATTTAACATACATAACTTTGTTTCTTAAATATATTTTACGTATATTAGTGTTACTTGAATTTTCTTATTAGCATTCAGAAGAATCTCCTAGCATGAACATGGACCTAGCCCGATTCTTTGACCAAATTACAAGACAAATCATACGCGCTTGTTTTTTTTTGGTAACAACCAACATAAATATAGACAATATTGATTACCAATTAAAGGTAGGGAGATTTACTCGCAAATCTTGACCATTACGCTAAAATCTCGTTAGCCTTAAAAATAGCAAATGATCGACTCTATTATTCATTTCCTTTTTACAAAAGGAACATTCTTCCAATTATTCTTTTTAATAACCCTCTTGTTTTTTCCTTGTTACCGTCCGCCGTTTGAAAGAATTTTCCGGGTAAATTAACTGCTGACAACGATAGCAAAAAGATTTTCATGCAATGCGTGAGATGTACAATGTTTTTATGGTCCAAAATTAGTCTCCCGTGGTTTGTTTATAATGCGTTTTCTTGGCCCTCAAATTTCTCATTATTGTCATTCACCACCCAGCAGTTCAGGCGAATTTTCCGACGGAGGGGTCATGACGGAGAGCAGTTCTTTGCTTTTGAGAAACATATTAACATCTGCTTTTATCTTCGCTGATAAACCCTTCTTCCTCTTAGCAGAAAAATACAAACTTCTTGAATTTGTACGTTGGTTCCTTATCCAAGCTTTTCTCTTCTTTCTTAAACTTTTTCCCTCTGGAGAATATTACAACAGCTACCCTTTGAAGCCTCAAAAGGGGGAGATTTATTCTCCGGCTGCCGTGGGAGGCAGCGGTGGAGAGTCTGGGATATCGAGAGCGTTAACGCAAGTGTTGTCAATTGTGAATGATATTCCGGTGAGTTCTAGGAAATATGAGGTCGTGAGATCACTGGCCGAGAGACTAATTGATGAGAATCTCTTAGAGGGTAACGAAGCATTAAGGGAAGTGAATTGCGCCGCCTTGTCGGCGGCTTTTACGAGGACGCTTGGTCAGCTTGAAGCCGCCGTGGCGGCGGAAGAAGGCGGAATTGTGTCCGGTGGGGATGGTGGCGATTACATCGGTAAGTTGAGCCGCGGATTGAGGGCGATTAGGTATTATGGTGACGTTGTGTGGCAACGGGGTAGGGTGAGGAACCAGCTGAGACAATTCGGATGCTCGGCTGAGAAGCTGGCGGCGGAGTTGCTGTGGTTGGCTCAGAAGATGGCAGTTTGTGGTTGTGTTGATGAAGCTGTTTATATGTGGGCTTCGGCTTCACAGTTAGCTTGGCTTTCTCTTTCTGCTGAGGCGCGGCTTCAGGGGTCTCTTGTTAAACTTTCAGGTAATTTTCTATGGAATAATCTTTGATTACATTTTCTCAATTTTTTTGCTATACCTGCAGTATGTATCTGTTTGGAAAAAAATATGTATAACGACTCATCTAATGTGATCTTCTAGCGAATGCAGTATCAAAATAATACAATACAAAAGGTTATGAAACATATGTAACAACCATCCAAAGCAGAATGCTTGTGCTTATAGGCGGATCAAGGATTTGAATTTTGTGGGTCCGAACTCATTATATTGTTAAAGTCCTGGGTTCATATATGCTATTTGTTCGTATTTTAGATAAGTTTTACACAAAAATCTATGCTCCCCATCGAAATTTCTGGGTTCAGACCTCGCACTGCTATGCTGGATATGCCCTTGCTTGTACTGCAGTAGGATATTTAGATAGTAGTAGCAACTTCATAGGCCTAATTGCTTTCATATGCCTTAGATTAAGTGTTGGTTCTACCAGTTAACTTTTTCAGTGCACTTGGATCTAATTCGCTGCAATATTTCTTTCCATTCCCAACCTTAAGCGTCTACACCATTGATCTTTCATTGCACAGAGAAAACTTTTATTATGTATTCTCAGAGTAGTATTATTGTGTTACTACATCTCATCTTGAATTGCTGTTGTATTAGATATTTGGTTGGCATAAAATAATCACAATCTCTCTTCTTTAAGTGCGTTTTGGGATAGTAAAAGTGCCATGTTCTGAATTTCACTTTATGTTTTTGTGCTCCTTTCTAGCTTTCTTATTCAAGAAAGCCAGTGAAATAGGAAAAGATGCAGAGGATGAAGAAAGTACAAAAGAGCATCTAAGGCGGACAAACATGAACATGCTGATGTCATGGCTGCCATTGCTATGCCGAGCAAGCAATGGCACAGACACTCCAGTCTTGAGCATTAGCGAAAGGGCTGAGCTTGAAAGAATACTAGAGCAGATCATTGGAACATTGGAACGAGAAGAGGAGCAAGAAAAGGTCTTGTCCCTCTGGCTTCACCATTTTACGTATTGCCCTTCTTCTGACTGGCCAAACCTCCATGATTGCTACACCCGCTGGTGCACAGCTTCTCGTAAGCTCTTGCTTCGACGTAGATTGATGGAGGCTCATCTTTCTGGCAAAGGAAGGGGTCTCCAGCTAACGGGTGGCGAAAAATGTGAAGTGGAGGAGAAAAGATTATAGTGCTGTGTTTATGAAGGTCCAAAGTAAGATTTGTATCAGTTAGCTATGTTTTGTAATTATTTTAGTTTTTCTAGTAGTTTAATTTACAAGTGGAAAGCACACTTACACGCATATGCACGTTTGGTTGTGTTTATATGGTGCTTGAATTCACAGCAAATTGAACAGAATCGTCTACTTAATTTCAGGCCTCAAATTTTCTTTCCTGCAGATTATATTTGACCTCTCTTTTCGTTTTCCAAGATTTCAAAGTTCATCTTTTACACTTCACGTATCGTAAAATATCGATATAGAAACTTTCCTCATAACTAAGTTCTTTCAATATAATTTATAGGATAATTACTATTGTCTGTGATCACACACAACATCAGCAGCAGAAACAACATAAGCCAAGTCTCTGTGTTGGATCATTTATCTAAGTGTCAAGTGCCCTTTAACTGTTACTCCCTCCGGTTCACAATAAGTGATTTTTTGACCCTTTTTTGTGGTCTAAAATAAGTGATTTTTTCAGATTTCAAGAATGAATTAATTATTTTTTTCCTACATTGCCCTTGGAGTAAATAATGTTGGAATATGTGTTAGGAGTGTTTATAGGAAGAGATATATAGTAAAATTTAATATGGTCAATTTCATTGTTAATTAATGTTAAAAGGTAAATTTCTTAATATGTGTGAAAATAACCAAAAACCCACTTATTTTGACCGGAGGGAGTATCTTCTTGTACAGAAATGCGACATTTGATTTCACTATGTATCCCTTTTATGTACATCATCAGAATCGCGCCTGGTTTAATCCAATATGGATCTTACTGCAATATCTTCCATTCGAGATTTTGACAGATCATGTTCATTTCTGATCTATCAGTTTAAGTGTGAAGTTCCCTGTCAAATTTATCTAAGTATACAGAAATGCGACTTTTATCCTCATCAGCTATCCATTTTATGTGCGCCAACAATAGAATCAGGATTATGTGATCCAGTAAGGATCATGCTGCACATCATTTGTCACACCTCTTTTTTCACCACAACCCTATTACGAGGTTAAGTTAGAAGAGTTTTTCCAATTAAAGTGACATTTCGAAAAGGGATTATTTATTATGTAGATTCGCCACTTGGAATTGAGTTTTGGTATTCCAAGTCACCTTTTATTGAATCTCTTATCAAAAGGAAAAGTTTGACTCCTAATTCATGGTCTACGAAAACAGAAGACTGAGTAAGGAATTCTGTTGACCGAGGGGAAGGTGTAAGGCACCCCTCGAATCTCGTGGTTCTAGCACGGTCGCTTTATTGACTCATATAAGGCTTAAATCAAGATGCAGAACGCACACAAGGTAATTTAATTCTTTTTTTTTGAAATTGGCGGAACAAATATAATTGGCCCAAGCAACCATTTTATTATTTTACACTTCTTGGCTTTTAGATGAGGTATGTATTCCTGTCTTTCTGGCAAGAAAAATTCCAGAATGTAAGTATCTTGTTCCTCCTTCCTTGACTCCTCAAATGGCTCAGATGACTCTATTTCCATATAATCATCCAAACACAATGTGGAAAAACGTTTGGAGTGAGGACCAATGCGCTCAAACACATGAAC
>ML358484.1:2481-73879 GCA_005239505.1 Nicotiana paniculata | reverse complement strand
GAAAAAGACTTAAAGAGTGAAACAAAAACTCAACAAAAGTCATATTAGCATTAATATATTAAAGCGGCTAAGCAAAAACTAAGTATTAACTTATACTTAGCCGTACGGAATTTTTATATATACATTGAGGTGCCCCTAAGTTGTCATTTGGGGACTTTAAAGAAATCCAAATTTACCCCCGATGGGACTGGGGGTAACCACCAATTAATACAAAGAAAAAAAAAGGGATGAACCAACTAAACTTCTTCAAGAGAGGGGTTGACTTCACTGGCAGAAGGAGCGGGAGCAACTAGAGATGAAGAGGCATGAGTGGCTGGAGTCTCACCATCAGGTGAAGAAAGGCTATGACCTTTATTGAGCCTTCTCCATGGCTTCCTTAGTTTTAGCTATTTCAGAACTAAGGTCGAAACCCTCTTGACTCATTTCCGTCAATGTGTCAAGGCGAGAATTCATGTACGCCCAGCTCACATCGACAGCTGCCACCTCTTCAAGATCTTCATAATTCGTTTCCCATACTAGAAGCTCAGATCTCAATCCGTCCTTCTCCGCTTCCGCAGCTTCATGGGCGGCCCTTAATGGTACAATCGACTTCTCTAGAGTTTAAAACCTTATGAAGGTTCTCTTGAGTACAAGTGAGTAATTGTGCGAGCTCGCCTGAGTATTCCTCCTTCTTCCCCAACAAGTTCTTCAAGTCTCTAATCTCCTCTGAGGCGCGAGACAGCTGCTCAGCAAACGAGGACTCCAGAACACTCTTGTCTTTATCAGCCTGACCGGAAGAAGCCTTCTCTACTGCCAATTCTGTTGCCATGAGTCTCATCTGCCGCTTCAAGGTACTCATTTCTTCTTCTAAGTCATCCATGTCAATCCTTAGGCTATCATACTGTTCTTTCCAATTATCAGCATCGGCCTGCAACTCTTTTGTCTCCTGGTTCGTGTTTGAAATCCTCTTCATGAGCTCCATGCCTATAAGGTTAATCTACAAGAAATAAACCAGTCAGATATGGTAAATTTCATATATGAAAATGAAAGAGGATAACTTGCATCATACCTTCAAAGAAGTATGCACGACCTCATTGGCCCATATAAGAGCACCGTGGTTGGCTAGCTTGGATTTCTCAGAGGGACCTATCAAAGTCTTGAGCCACACTTCGGGCTCACCCGTTTTCTTGAAAAGATTCCCCTCAGTTGGAACCTCTATTACCACATGCCGCATCTCTTTGCTGGAATACCCTACTTCCCTAGCGGAAGGCATGGAAGCAGGCAGAGATGAAACAGCAACAGGCACGGAGAGTTGAGGAGTTGGAGAAGCCACGGGCAAAGCAGCAGGCACGGAGGGTTGAAGATTTGAGGAACCACGGGCAAAGCAACAGCTGAATCCGTAATAGCCAAAGGAGCAGATGAGACAGCTTCTCTTAATGAAGTAGGAAAGACAGCAGCCAAAGGGACATCGTCAGGAGCAAGGTCAAAACCTTCATGGAACAGGCAATCCACAGACTTATAAATGGGGGAATGAGAAACATCTTCAAGGGTAGAAGGCTCAACTACAGACACGGAAGGCAAGGTCGAGGGTGTAAACTCATCATCTGAAACCACCTGCCTTCTCTGTGGCCTGTGTACTAAAGCACCTTCTTCTGCTTCTTCTTCTTCTTCTTCTTCTTCTTCTTCTTCTTCTACGGAACGAGACTCGCCAATCTTATTCTTCGAGGAAGATGAACCAACAATAATTTCTTGGGCCTGACCCAAAGACAACTTCGGGATAGATGAAGCAGACACACCACGAGCAGAGAACCCTATCAAAAGGGAAAAAAGTTAAGCGACAAAGAAAGAAGAGACTCGAGTAAGGAAAGAAGCAAGAACAAGAGCTTCACTTACCGTGGGTCTTTACATGCCAACCATACCTCCCAGTGAGGTACTTCTAAGATCTCTCTTCTAAAGGGGCAACGGATAACAATTACCTAATCACGGATACCGGAGACATTCTCAACAGTATCCATGATTGCTGAGAAAAGAAGAAACAGATATGGTGTTAATAAAACATCTCAAGTCAGAACGAGGAAAAATAAATAGATGTGAGCTAAATCATACTCACGTGCGCGATTCCACTTCTCAGGGAAGGGAATATTTTCTTCACCCACTAAACCAACAGTGGGCACAGCAACATACCGGAGGTACCAACCCCTATCCTTATCATCTCCAGGGGTTACCAGCACTCTTTTGCTTATAGCAATCAAAGTAGAAACCCCTTCACGAAAAAAGGTAGAAGAGTAGAGATGAATAAGATGGTTGAAAGTAAAAGGAACCGAGGCTAAAGAAGCCAAACTCCTAATACATGCGACAACTCGCCACACAAGCGGACCAACTTGTCCTAAGCTGATATTGAAAAAACGGCAGAATTCAATTATGACTGGGTCAAAGGGGGGTATAAACCCTAGAGTGAAAGGGTACGTATAAACAAATCTCTTCTTGTAAGACGTTATTCTTTGATTACTATTCTAAATGTAGACAGGGAAATCAGGCCTCCAAAAACACTCCCTACGAATAAGGGAAATCTGACCCTCAGTTATAAGGGTTGGATACCTTTCGACACTCTCAAGGGAAGAAGATTGGTCTACAAGAACTTGATTATCTCTAGAAAAAACAAACTCAGCAGGGACAATTTCATCAACTCCAGTTTCACGAAGGCGTTCGCCTCTACCTCTAGACAAAGACCGAGAAACGCTAAACCTCGGAGAAACAAGAGATCTAGTGGAAGGAGAGGGAACTATCTGAGAAGAAGAGGAGCCCCTCGAAGGAGTGGATCCTAGACTTCTAAGTCTACCACTCCTCCGACTCCTAGTCGGAGCAGAAGATGGCGTTAAATTTTCAATATATATTACTCCCTGAGGTTGGTTTGAAGAAGACATGTTTACAAAGGCAAGGAGAAAGTTCTTTACAAAAGACAAAGTTAGAAAAGTGTTTCGTGGAAGCAAAGAAAAGAAGAAAGGTATTTATACTTGAGGACAACCGTCAAACATGGGAAAAAATAAAAATAATGATGAAAAGTCATAATTGAAGATGTCACTTCGGGACTGACGCAGCCGCAAAAAGCCCTAAAAGGTGCCGAGTAAATGCAGAACCAATCCGAAAAGGACACGTGGTATGAGCATTAAATGGAAGTGACAAACGACGCTTATGGTGTAGAGAAGGATACAATGTTTTCGAGGAAAAGTGAGGGCAAAATATTCCCGCTATAAATGAATATCCACTTACCAAATATTAATCGATAAATATATGGAAAGTGGGGGGACTATCTGTATTGGTAAAAAAGAGTTTCACACGTAAGCCAGCTTTTGACAACTCAGCCAGTTACGTGGACACAGGAGAACGCGACAGCTGGATGTGATTCTTTGAAGAGGTACGGAACAAAGAGGAACGATTCAATAATCCCTTGAGCTTATCAGCCACGAGAAACTCAACTTAATCAAAACAGGGAAGAGGCACGGTCAGAATGAATCTAGACAAAGTTACGGGCAGATTCAAGGGCCCACAATTGATTACTTGAACGTTATGTAACCGTACCCAATTACCGTTATCTTTTGTAACGCCTCATTAATGTCATAATTAGTCATTAATGAGAAACCATAGCAAGAGTTGTATGTTATATCAAGGAATCTCCTATATAAGGGAGGGGAATGCAGCTTGTAAAGGCATCTGATTCTCGAATACAATTTACTTCGCTTTTCTATCTTTCTGCAGTATTGTCTACTATTCATTTTTTCTGTATTTCCTTGATTATCAGTAACCCTTGTTCATCCTAGAAATAGCTTTAGTCAAAGGATCTAATTCTTTGGTTAAACAGTTACATGTGGCATTAACGTACAGGTCATCATATCCTTTTACTACCCAAATACCCTCCCCTTAGCGGTTATATAAGCGGTTTTAATTAACGAACTATAAGTGTGCATTACCCGTCCCTTCCTTGTGGTCCCAGAGGTGTTTAGGACCTCTATTTTTAGGCAGTTCTAGACTCTCCTAAAGTGTTTTAAAAGGAAAATCTAAGAGACAACAAAGAAACAAACAGGACTATCAAGTAAGACAACAACTAAGGGCCTATGTTTACCTCCACACATAAGCAGATAATTAGCACGTCTCAAACACAGATTTTAGAGAATTTTCATAAGGTCCTAGAACAGGATATCTAGGTGAGCATAGCAAGCAGAGAATATGCAATATTGTTTTAAAATGAAGTGGCGTAAACCTAATCAGTTTGCCTACTGATTTTAGAACCTGTTGAACCTGGGCAGTTTCACAAATAAACAGAGCACAATTTTACAGCTTTATAGAACCTCAATTACCTAAGGCTTTCCTAGGCGTGGATCTGTAATACCGTTTAAACATGTTGTCTAAGATGCAAACAGAATTCTGGAAATTGACTAAAGGAAAACAAACAGTTTGGGTTTTAATACATCCTATAAACATGCTTGTCTAGGTGCTGAAATACAAAAAGTTGATTTCATGCATATTTTATACTATAACATGGTGTCTAGGCATTGGGATTGTTCTTTTAAGCATCTTTATATACAAGACAGACATTTATTTAGGCGACATGATTTAAAGCAAATGCAAATGCAGTCCTAAAACAGGATTTCTAATGCACATAGAGAATGGTCATTTTTATTAGGCAGGATTATAGCAGTAGCCTAACGACAGGATTTCTAGGTGATTGTGACTTATGCAGAAGCAGAATTTCGTGATAATGAAGTACTGAGCTATAACATGTTTTCTAATATGCAAAACTAGTAAACGTAATTATCCTAAGGCAGGGTTTCTAATGCAAATAACACAACATTCCTACAACATGATCTCTAATGCAAGTAACATAATATAGGTCTAAAGGCATGATTTCTACTGCAAATAAGCATAGTGTAAACCTAAATCATGATTTCTACCCAATTTCCCCATAAAAATCGTATAAGAATCCCTAACTTTTTACTAATTTCTCCAATATCTATTTACAAAGATGATTATTAAAGACCAGAATTGAATGAATTACATAAATAAATATAAGCTATACTATAGGGAGCCTGAGATAGGCCCAAATTGAACCTGGAAATATCAGGCCTTCAAAACAGTCGAGGATGCCAAAGCCTCATAGCCAATAGGGTGTCCTGGTGTGTCAAAGTTCCCTAAAGACCTCAGGAATCCCGGGCAATGCTCACACCAAGATCCTTTGAATAGGGAAGTGATTATGTGCAGCGTAGAAGGACCAGCCCCAGTGTGCCAGAGTTCGGAGGAATCTCATGGATTCCTAGGCAGTACACACATTGGAGGGGCAGAACTTAATAATCTAAGAGTAGAAACGAGAGTGCTTGACATAGTTTGAAAGAGCTTAGTAAAATAGTATAGAGATAAAACTTTTAGGAATGAAAAGGTTTTCAGGAATAGAAACAGTTTTAAGAAAATACTAAGGGTGGAAAACAGTTTTGAAATCAATTCTGAGGAGAACAAAGATTCAACAAGCGACCACACAATCATAGAATGCCCAGATTCACAACCATTTAACTAACAGCTTTACAAATGGGGGTCAGAGGGTTGGGAACATAGAGAGCTGACATTAGAAACACATGAACAGGGTACAAGGGGGAAGCATATGGGACAACAAATGCACAGAACAACTAGGAGTTTACTGATTCAGAGACTTAACAAGTCAGTTATGGTAATAGGCAATTAATACATAGAGATGGAGCGTGGGAATAGTCATGTTGAAGACAGTGGTGCATTAGTCATACCATTGGAAGACCAGGTCTAGTTGGAGAAGGCATAGAAACGTCATAAGGGGGAGGTTTTTTGCCGGTGACGGTGACTAGGGTTAGGGTGAGCTTGAGAGAGAATGGAGAGGTTAGGGAAACAGGGATGGCGAAAAATGAAAAGTGAGGGGGGGTTAGGGTTGGTTGTGAATTAAAATGGGAAGGTTTATTGTGGACCGTTGATCTTTTAGATCAACAGCCACGATTTGATGGGGGTTTGGGTTGAGTAGGTGCAGATTGGCCTTAAGGTGAAATTGGGATGGTATTTAAAAGGGGTTTAGACTAACGTTTGAGGGGTTAGGTCCGAAAATTGAAGAAATTAAATAGGGTTATTTGTTAAATACCCACTTAATTGAAAAAATAATTTTGTAAAAATAGTTAACAAATGATAAAAAAATAATTTTATGCATAGAGATATTTTAAAATGATTATTCAATATTTTAAAAATACAATGAGCCATTTTCTGGTAAAATAATGCAATAATGTATGCATGGGCTATAATTGCAAAGTTATTGCAACTGTAACCTAAAAATATAAATGTGATTATTTGTGCAAATATTTCGAGCTTAATATGACCATAAATAGAAAAATTAAATCATGAAATATTGTAAAGTCATTTGTGATGCAATTTTGTAATTATTTATATAAATAAAATACTGGGATAAATTAATTTTAAAATGTAGAAATTATGGAAAAATATCAATTGATGATAATGCATAGTTTTGAAGGTATATATGCATTTAAAAAATATTATAGGGAAAAATTGGGTATCAACATCCGTATCGATCCGCAAGACTCTACTAGACTTGCTCATGACTCGTGAGACCTAGTGAACCTAGTGATCTAATACCATATTGTCACGACCCAAAAATCCATTAAAGGTCGTGATGGCGCTGGACACCGCTGTCAGGCAAGCCAACAATAAATACTTAATTTGAATCTCACTTTTTAAATATTTTTGAAATCATATTTCCTTCAATTAAATAGTAAAGCGTGGAATTTACAGAGTAAATAATAATATTATTACTAATTTCACTACTGAACAACCCATAGTCACCCCAAAACCCGGTGTCACAAGTGATGAGCATCAACTAGTAATGTAAAATAAAATACAACATCTGTCCGGAATACAAATTGGACAGGAAAAATATAAATACTCCAAAGGAGACTCTGCTGGCTGTGGGTCGACATATGGAATGCATCCCACCTAAGTCCCTGCGTGTATACACGCCTCTGCTCTCACAAGGCCTCCAGACATATATGTACCTGCACAAAAATGTGTATCAAGTTTAGTATGAGTACGTAAATCCATATGTACCCAGTAAGTATCTAGCCTAACCCCAGAGGAGTAGTGATGAGGGGTCGACATCGATACTTACTAATGGTCCAATAATATCATGTACGGTAAAGAGGTAAATAAATACGAGGTAGAGTATATAAACTAAATTAACAAGTATAAAACATGTGGTAAAAATTCTCCTCTTTACGATGAACTCAACCTCTCCATTAGAAATTCCCTCCTTAACCGGAGCCTATATATAGATATAGCGGATCTCATAAAATAGATTGTCATAATTCGAATCAGGAAAAACTCACAAACACACTGGCTTCTTGCCAAATATGATGCATGATTCCATAAGGATGTGTTATAGGAAATGCTGAGGTGTACGGCCCGATCCAACATAAATATTTAATTTATGCATTGTCGAGGATTGAACGGCAGGAACCATAGATGCATCTATTAACCTGCCGAGGCGAACGGCCCGCTCCCATGAGACTATGGTACATAAATTCCGCTGAGGCGAACAGCCCGATCCCATAAGAGTGTGGTACATAAATTCTGTCGAGGCGAATGGCCCGATCTCATTAGAATAAGAGGCTTTGACGGGTCCTTGGCCCCACTCACGAATAACGGTTAGTTTTATTTTCTTTAACAAAAACCTTTCTATGGAACATATATATCACAGAAACATGCCATAAGAGGAGTGAAATTATTCGATTACTAGTCATGAACTCGTGAAGTCTCTACAATAGCAAGTCTAGTCTCAAGTAGAAATGTAAAACAGAGGAATTTAATAAGCGAGAGGCTGCTCAAATAGTACGGTTATAGCATGATGTGAACCTAAGCCTACCCGGCCAGTAACATGAATGTAGCTATGTACGGTCTCTCGTCACCTCGCGCGTACGTAGCCCCCACAACAAGTAGCACACATCAACATACAACACCTAGGGGTAATTTCTCCCTCACAGAGTTAGACAGGAGACTTACCTCGCTCCGAAGTTTCATAACCGGCTCCAACGCCACTCTAACACCTCAAATCGATGCTCGTTGCTTCAAAACTAGTCAATCAATATGCAAAACAATAAAAATATACTCATAATAAATCTATTTATAACATTTCCCAACTTCGCTCGAAAAGTCAATAAAGTCGATCCTCAGGCCCACGTGTCTGGATGCCGAAAATTCTTGAAAATAAATGTTACCCATTATTCATATGGTCTATATCCATAAAATCATCCAATTTCATCCATGAATCGACCCCCAAATCAACGATTTACCATTTCTCAATTTTGGGCCCATGAAAATGGGCATAACTCTCTCATACGACATCGGAATTCGACGATTCTTGTTGCTATGGCTCCATAATTACGATATGGATATAATGATTCAATCCAATCACAAATCAAGAGTCTTTTTCTCAATATGGTACCTTTTATGCCCAAAGAAACGACGTTGAAACATCAAATGAAAGCACGATACAACCCAAACACATCTGAAACACATCTGAGGCCCTCGGGACCCCGTCCAATCACACCGACCCACTCCAAAACATAAAATGGACCTGATCGAGGCCTCAAATCATACCAAATAACATCAAAACTACGAATTATGCATCGATTCAAGCTTAATGAACTATTGAACTTATAACTTCCACATCCGATCACGTCCATTTGACCTTCAAATTTTGCACACAAGTCACAATTGACATTATGGTCCTACTCCAACTTCCGGAATCGGGATCCGACCCTGATATCAAAAAGTCTACTGCCGGTCAAACTTCCAAAAGCCTCCAACTTCCATCTTTCGCAAATGACCCCAAAAATGACCTACAGAACTCCAAATTCACATCTGGACGTGCTCCTATGACCAGAATCACCATACAAAGATATTACCATGCTCGAAATTTCAAACGTGCATCAATAATATTAAAATACACTCCAACCCAAATTTATGAAATTCTTCCAAAATGCCAACTTTCCACAATAGGCGTTGAAACGCTCCTGGTCATCCAAAACCCAATCCGAATACACACCCAAGTCAAAAATCATCATACAAACCTGTTGGAACCTTCAAATCCCAACTCCGAGGTCTTTTACTCAAAAGTCAAACTTTAGTCAATTCCTCCAACTTAAAGCTTCCGAGATTAGAATTTTCTTTCCAAATCAACTCTGAACTTCGCGAAATTTAATTCTGATCGCATGTACAAGTCATAATAACTGAAATGAAGTTACTCAAGGCCTCAAACCGCCGAACGATGCGCTAGATCTCAAAACGACAGGTCGGGTCGTTACAATTGGCGGCATACAATTCTGCTAAACTAACTTGGATTTAAACCAGCATTATCAAGATAAATTATCATAATTTATGTTCTGGAACTATGCTCTAATAACTGAGCAAGCAACCTTGCAAAAGCCAAATTTCAAGTTGATACAAACGCACATGTGACCATAGAATAGATACATCTATTAAAATTATATAATAGTAAACGGTCCACATGGCAGGTGACTGGGCATATATATATATATATATATATATATATATATATATATATATATATATATATATATATATATATATATATATATATATATATATCACCTTTTATACGTTCCAAAAATTAGGGAATACAATCTCAACCCACGCTGGTATAGTAATCAATTTATCATGAGAACAAGTCGTACATGAGAATTCTCGAAGAATCTCCTAATTCTTCAATATATGCTAATGTGAATTCTCAATAATTTTCCGCATCATAATTGAACCGGGATGGCCTACTGGTCATGCCAACTGATATTTATTTCAGTAAACCTCTAGTTTACTTGTGGCATATGATTCCATCATCATGCTTATATATGTGTAGTAAAAATAGGAGAAAAATCGAGTAACCTTTCATATTTATCCGATGTGATTATAGTAGTATGAAGATATTCGATCTTCCTTTCAAATGCCAACCACTTTGGCTAATATATTTGAAACTCAAAAAGTTTCTTTTGAGACTTACTACGATATTAATATCAAAAGCAATTTCATTCATCTGGATAGTAACAAATTAGTTCTTCCGAATTTCTTAGTTAATTTTGTACTATAAGATATTTTATCACACCATCCACATGGTGAATATCTTATTTACGGAGAAAATTATTTCTTAATAATTGTCATGGTCAAAATCATCATAAGCAAAATCATTTCTTGCTTTAAGTTTGCCTTTAATAATCTTTTATAAGGCACGACAAAATATTTTTGGCGCACCACATATACGTAACCAATGACATATTCACGTAACTACACAATAAAATTCATTCTCTTTATCTCACTCGAACCTCCCGAGAAGTGAGTTGTGTGGTATTGATCAGATCATGCATTGTACATTTGCTACATTGACCTTCAGGAATGAGTCTGCATAATGCTTATCAAAAGTCATATTTTCAAGGAATGGACTATAACCATCGTGATGTGCTTTATTATTTTTCCATACTAATTTGATGGTAAGCATTGCCTTCACATTTTGAAGGACTATTTTGAGAAATCTTATGTTCTCCTTTTTATAATTTTCATAATGAAGACTATTATTATTTTGATATTTGGAATGCCACATTCCTTGGTCAATCACTTGTCTCTCTTTAGACATATTATACATCGCTACCAAATTCACTTCAAGAATGGAGCAAATCAAGTGGGACAAGCTTCATGCTTTTTCATGAAAAATACATTATTTTCTTTAGTCATCATTATATCATCAATGTGGTGCATCGAGACTCAAACCCAATGCCTTACCCATATAAAGTCATGTTAGACCATAATGAGTTGTGACCCAAACCCAACTCGTATCATCATCATGGTGCACCAGGACTCAAACCCGATGTCTTATCATCATGGTGCACCAGGGCTCAAACCCGATGTCTTATTCTCATGGTGCGTTGGGACTTGAACCGACCATCTTACCCTCCACATATTGCATTATAGGCCAAAGTGTCTAGGGACTCACCCTCAAGCGTTAAAAAATATTGTCACTTCATGACTATATACATAACAATAAGCACCAATATTAAGATTATAGCTATACATGACTGTAATAGTAGAGTAAAGACAGTCAAACATTAAAAATGGCAACAAAAAAAAAGACTGTCTCCAACAAATTCTCCATTGAAACTAAAATGTGTATTCTCTGTAGAACTACAAGTTGAACCATCCACAACAACAACTGATATTTGTTGTCTTCAATTTTTTATTTTTAATATTATAATCAATAAAATATTACTGTAATAAATATAATGCATCTTTTGAATGAAAATGACTTAGATTTAAAGATCTTGAACTATTCAAGAATTAATCACAACTTTCATATAAGTAATATGAAATTAAAAATATATATTATATAACTGAGAGGACAGGATTTAAGATCCCAATTTTTCTTTTTTCTTTTAACAAGAAAGGAAGTTAGAACTAGATGATCATTTATCTTCTAATAACGTGTTAACACACCAAAAAAGAGTTATAGTAATACTATTAAGAAGATATTATCTAACTTACTAGTGACATGAAATGTCAATTTATCACTTGGCAAAGGTAAAGGCAATTGTAGCTTTCATGGAAGATTTTCACTTCTTTTAGGAAGTATTAGAAGAATATAGCAATTCATGTTGATAACGTGTAAAGAAACTTAGCTCAAAGTAACAATATAAAACAAGGAAAAACAAGCTAAGTGATATAGAGAGAAAGAGAGAGGAGATTCTTATTTCTTCCATGTATTCAAGTGTCTACAATATCACTTCTCATCCTCTATTTATAGTATTACATAGAGGTATATAAAAGAATACCATAAACATGACATTAAGTATTTGAGATCATATAGGAAGATCATGTGGGAGATTATGGAGGTATGGGAGTTACAATCATAAGTATTGGAGTTGTGGAGTTATGGATATAATAGAGAAGAGTATTGGGTGTTATAAGAGTTATGGACATCCACCATAATCTAATATTTCAGAACAAGAAACAATTTCTTGACTGAATTCTCAGTTAGCTTACTAGAAATCAAATTATCTCTCAGGCTGAATGAAATCGCTTTTTTTTTTCTGTGCCCGTACGTTTCAACGTGAACACCGAGAAATTTAATTTAGCTCCATGCAAGATAGCAATGAGTAGAAATCTCATTCACGGGCCTAAACAACGAGCAAGCTCTCGAAAGTGAGAGATATTATCAATTATTAAGCAAATTGATGTAAGCTTTTGGTACGTATCCAAAAATTTGCATTTTGAGGATACAAATGAAGTAATATAACATTAAACAAGAAGATCTTCGAACTTTGATGGATATTTTTTTTGTTCAAAATTTAAAAGAATTATGTTGTATCATTTAATCTTTGAGCTATAAGAGTTTAAAAACAATTAAGGACTTCCCTTCTTCAACTATAGGAATGACGGAAGAGCCCAAAGAAAACAAAAAGTTAGTGGGGAATGAGAAATAGGAGGTCAAAATTAGATTCTTATCCTAATTACTCTATCAACCACAATTTTCGTTGCGACCTTAAAAGGAGGAAGTGCACAGTTAGCCATTAATTAGAGATATTTTTACTCTTTAATCATTGTTTAAAATATATTTACTCTTTAGCTAATGTTTAATAAATTTTTACCCCCACAAAAATACTCTTGTGCTAGACATGGGTGTTGTATAAATATTAAGGATATGGTGTCCTTAACTTCATAAATGCTGTGTAGATATTAAGGATAAATTGTCCTGTATTTGCACCTTCCGTTGTTAAACTTTAGGACATTATATCCTTAACTTCATATGTGCAGTGTAAATGTTAAGGACGTGATAACCTTAACTTCATGTGTGCAGTGTAAATATTAAGGACATAATGTCCTTAATTTGTATTTGTACCTTCTGTTGTTAAACTTTAGGACCTTATGTCCTTAACCTCATATGGCAGTGTAAGTGTTACAGATATGGTGTCCTTAACTTCATGTGTGGTGTAAATGTTAAAGACATAGTGTTCTTAAATTTATGAGTGTTGTGTAAATATTAAGGACATGGTGTCCTTAACTTCATGAATATTGTATAAATATTAAGGACAAAGTGTCATGTATTTGCACTTTCGATTGTTAAACTTTAAGATATCATGTCCTTCACTTCATATGTGTAGTGTAAATATTAAGGACATGGAGTCCTTAACTTCATGTGTGCAGTGTAAATGTTAAGGATACATTGTCCTTAATATTTACGCAACACCCATGAAGAAAGGGTGTCTTTTTGTATTAATTTTAATAAAGTAATGACTATTTTGGTAAGTATTAAAATTATTAGATAAAAACTAAATACCATATTAAAAAATATCTATCCCACACTATTTCAACCATTAAAATGGTGATAGATCCACAGTGAGGCCCACTTGTACCTTGGGTCAAGGTGGGTGGTTGTGGGGTCCAAGCCCATCCAATGTAATCTAACAGGCACTGGGCCAATGATTCCATTTTATTGACGTTGTTGGTTTGGGTCAATGCAAGGGGAGATTGAAAGGGGACAAGTGCACATATAGTCATTTTCATGACTGTTATTTAGAGATTATTTAATTTCAGAATAATTCTGGATATTTTTATACTAAAAATCAAACTGAAAAATTGATATTCTGAATGCACCGGTTAATTCTTAAATAGCAGACTTTTAGAATGGCCATCTAATGTCATTTCTACGATTAAAATCATAATAGATTATGATATTTAAACAGATGGTCGATAGATACTTATATAGTAGAATATTCTCAAGAAGAACATGAAATAATTTAATATAAATGGCTAACGAGCTATGTGGGCAACTTATAGCTAACGAGCTATAGATACATAATTTTGTAGTCCTTTTAGCATCTAGGACATCAAGCAAGAAGTGCATAAGACATCAAGTAATCTTAATAAGGGGCACGAAGCAACCCTCTTGATTGATCATTGCGACCATACCTCACACTTGATCGAGCACCAGGGCCGCTCATAACAGCATACCAAAAAGAAGAACACGAGATGTTCATACTTTTTATGCTAGAACAAGATGTTACGTTTTTACCTGAAAATATTTATAAGTGAGAAGCGTCGTGAAATTTACGAGTGTGTCTTGCGTAGATGAATATCAACTCATTTCTTTTCTATTTATTTTAAATTTAACACTATACAACTATTAGAAGAAAAGACCTACAAATAAGATTTTCTTCCAACACATCTAAAAAAAAACTTTTAAACTTTTTTAGTTCAATTGAAAAGAAAGTTAGATGTGTGTTTTGTGTGACAATCTGTCTCCTACTCTTTGGCATAATTTGGGTGTCATTATTTTCGTGAAGCGGTTAAAACAATCGTAAATAGCTACTCATGTTTGAAATTGTCCTTTGCCTCAATACTTTGCCGTCTTAATTCAAGATATCTTCCCCTAAGCATACAAATATATTACTCCTCATATGACAAATTCTCCACAATCCATTTTCTGACCACTTTCTACATACCAAACTTATGTTGATTTCACTTTCTTAAAAGAACTTAAATTCTTTGGTATATTTGTAAGTTTAAAATGGGAACCAAGGCCAAGAAAAAGCAGAACAAGATGGTCAGATATATTTTGGCACCTTTCAAAGTCTTAGGCAAAGCCAGAGAATTCTACATGAAAACCATGTTTGATTGTGCTCAACAAGTTGGTCAAGTTGGCAGTGTTGTGACGTGTACAATTCCACATCAAATACCTCCTCAGTTGCCAAAGAGCTTCAACAATAGTAATGAAAATTCGAGGCGTAATATTCGAGTAGTGTCAACCAATAATATGACCAATATGAACATGAGTAGAGAAGTGAAGAAGCAAACCACAGAGTCTACTATGAGAAGCTATAGCATTGGGGTAGGAAGATTAGGCGTAATTGATGAAAACAAGCCTTGTGATTTCAAAGAAATGGATGTTAACAAGATTGTCTACCCAAGATCAACAAGTTACGCTCCCGTAAGCAGAGGCAGATCAAGAATACTAACTTGATGAATTAATCTTTAAGATTCTATTCGTTGAAGTTATTATAATATTGTCATTATGAATTTTGAATTTCATATTTGTTGACAATTTTAGCAACTCTTTTACATGTAATTTATGCTTTGTGCTAAAAATGTTGAAATCGATTGAACTCATCAATAATGTATGGTCAATTCTTTTTGCTGATAAGAAGAATGTGAGGACCTTTATTTTTAGTGTCCATTTTCTAAAAATAAATCGAAGATGCTTTTTGAGACTATAAATCTTTAGTAGTACCAAATTTAAGTTTGATGGTCCAATGATATCATGATCGGCGTCATGCATGTTTCAAGATTGGCCATCTTTTGTCTCGTAGAAAGTGTTACGATCCAAAATTTATTAATGATTGTGAGGGCGTCTAGCATCACTATCAGACAAGCCAATAATAATTGATTAACTCGATTATTCATTTTCGTATTTTGAAATCATAATTTTCCTTCAATTAAATAATCAGAATAAAATTTACAGAGTAATCAAAAAAAAATTCCAAACTACAATATTGAACAACTCGTAAGTACCCCTAAATATGGCGTCACAAGTGCATGAGCATCAACTAGGAAGTAAATAAAATGCATCATCTGTCCGGAATACAAATTAGACAGGAAAAATACAAATAACTCTAGAGGAGACCCTTCTGGCTGCGGATCGTAACCTGAAATGCAGCTCGCGGCAAGTCCCCGCGTCATCCATGTCTCCGTGCCCGAAAGACCACCGGATATAAAAGTACCTACACAAAAATGTGCAATAATTGTAGTATGAATATGTAAATCTACGTGTACCCAGTAAGTATCTAGCCTAACCCCAGAGGAGTAGTGACGAGGGATCGACATCGACACTCACTAGTGGCCCAATAATATCAGGTACAGTAAGAAGTGAACGAAAATGAGGCAGAATAAATAAATAAAATAAACAAGTGTAAATATGTGATACAATTATCCTCCTTACAATAAACTCAATCTCTTAATTAGCAAATTCCTCCTCAACCGGAGCATATATATATACACACACACACACACACACACACACACACACACACACACACACACACACACACACACACACACACACACATATATATATATGTATGTATGTATGTATGTATGTATAATGGACCTCACCAAATAGGCTGTTATAATTCGAATAAGGGCATAACTCACAGATACTCTGGCTTCTGGCCAAATATTACGCCCGATTCCATGAGGATATTTTTATAGAAATGTCGAGGCGTACGATCCGATCCAACATAAATATTTAAATTGTGCATTGCCGTGGGTCGAACGGCACGAACCATAGATGCATCTATAAACTGCCGAGGCGAACAACCCACTCTCATGAGAGTGTGGTACTAATCCTGTTGAGGCGGCCCGATCCCATTAGAGTGTGGTACATAAGTCCTGCCGAGGCGAACGACCCGATCTCGTTAGAATAAGAAGCTTAAACAAGTCCCTGACCCCCACTCACGAATGAATATGTGAGTTATAAATTTTAAGGAAAATTATTCGATGACAAAGCATAATGCGCGAGAAATCCGTAAGAGGAACACCATTATTCCGTGGAAAATTATAAAACTCGCGAAAAATCTACAATGGCAAGTCCATCACTCTACGCATGTCTAGTCTCAAGTCCTAATGTGAAATAAAAGAATTAAACAAGCAAGGGTAATCCCTATAGTATAAGTACAACATGATGTAAACCTAAGTCTACCTGAACAATAACATGAATTTAACTACGTATGGACTCTCGTCACCTCGCGCGTACATAGTCCCCGCAATAAGTTACACACATAAAATATATCACCTAGTTTCCCTCTGACAGAGTTAGACAGGAGACTTGCCTTGTCTCAAAGCTTACTTTCCGGTCCATAATTATGCTTTAAATCCTCAACTTGGTGCCAAATGATCCGAAGCTAGTCAAATGTTATATAAAATAGTCAATACATGCTCAAGAGTTCACATCCTAACCACTAAAGTGATTATCCAACCCAAATTGAAGAATTCCTAAAATTCACTCTCGTGATCACGTGCCCGGATAGAAATTTTCAAAGATAAACATTGCTCATAATATCATGAACTCAAAAATATGATTTATTCTCAATTCCGTGCCCAAATTCGTGGTCAAAATCCAAAAATTTTAATTCATAGGTTTTTCTCCATAATCCCAAATTTTTACAAATTTTCATGCTTGAATCCAGATAAAAACCATGTATTTATCTTGCAATGGATGAGAATAACTTAACGTGGCATAGATGATGAAAACCACCACTTGAAACTCTCCAAAAAATCTCCCAACCAAGAGAGAATGGAAGAAAATGGCCAAATCCCCGTTCTTAAAGAACCCTTTTGCCCAGCGACTTCTTGCACCTGCGGTCACTTGACTGCTTATGTGGTTCCGCAGGTGCGGAAAATATTCCGCTCCTGCGGTGATGCCCCCAGTTACCCGCATCCTTCTGCGCCTTCCCTTCTGCAGGTGGGCCTCGCTTCTGCGCCTTCCCTTCCGCAGGTGCGGTCTCGCTTCTGCAGCGAGATAACCACATCTGCGGTCTCAGCACTACTCAACCGAAATCGCATTTGCACCCCTTTTGGCCGCTTCTGCGGCTTCGCACTTGCGTCCAAAACCTCGCAGGTGCAGTTACACCAGAAGGAAGGTGCTCTAGCACTCCTTCCAAGTCCAAACGCGATCCGTTGATTATCCGAAATTCACCCGAGGCCCTCAAGACCTCAACCAAATATACCAACACGTCCTAAAACACCATACGGACTTAATCGAGCCTTCAAATCCTACCAAACAATTCTGAAACTACGAATCACACCCCAATTCAAGTTTAATGAACTTTAGTACTTTAAACTTCGACATTCGATGCCGAAACCAATAAAATCACATCCGATTAACCTCAAATTCTACACACAAGTCACATTCAATATAACGGAACCACTCCAACTTCCGGAATTGAAATCCGACCCTGATATCAAAAAGTCCACTCCCGGTCAAACTTCTCAAAAACCTTCAAATTTCTAACTTTCTCCAAATGACCTACATACCTCCAAATCCACATTCTGACGCGCTCCCAATACCAGAATCAACTTACGGAGCTATTCCCAGACTCGGAATCTCAAATAGACACCAATAACATTGAAATGCACTTCAACCCAAATTTATGAAATTCTTCCAAAACGCCAACTTCCCACAAGAGGCACCGAAACGCTCCTCGGACATCTAAACTCGATCCAGACATATGCCCAAGTCCAAAATTATCATACAAATCTGTCGAAACATTCCAATCCCAATTCCGAAACCGTTTACTCAAAAATCAAACGTTAGTCAATCCTTCCAACTTAAAGCTCCCGAAATGAGAATTTTCTTTCCAAATCAACTCTGAACTTCCCGAAATTCAATTCCGACCACGCGTACAAGTCATAATACCTGAAGTGAAGCTGCTCAAGGCCTCAAATCGTCGAACGATGCGCTATAGCTCAAGGGAATCTATCGGGTCATTACAGAAACTTAAAACAAGATTAGAACTTCTTTTGCAGGATTAAATTGACTTATTTCACTTACTAGATTCAAACTTTTAAATAAATTAGCCATAATTCCATAATTAGGTAGATTGTCGATAAAAGGAAATGATTATTTACTTACGCGAGATGAGACTGCAGATTGGTTAATGTTGAGTTAAAATGACATTCAAGCTCATCCAAAGAGTAAATACAAACGCCTGCCTTCTAAAAATATTGTGCTCACTTAATATTGCTTCAAATAAGTGAATATTGTTATAAAATAACAACTGTAAAGTAAAGATAAGTATAGAGAGAGTGAGTGATATATTATTCAACTTTTAAACTGATGTACATAATGAAATAAAATATCTTTATTTATATAAGAAAGAAAGTTGTTGTGTAAGCTACTACTGCAAGCTGCTGTGTAAGCTTCTTGTAAGTTGCTTGTAAGTTGTTGCGTAAGCTGCTACTGCAAGTTGTTGTGTAGGCTACTTGTAATTTGCTTGTAAGCTATTATTGTACCAGATATAGATAATCTTCTACCGGGGATAATATTTATCCATAATGAAGTATCGAAATGATAAGCTTCTTCGGGAGGCTTATTTTCAATAGAGTACTAAATAGATAAACATATTTACGGGGGAGTCCCTGTGATGACCCAAAGGGTCATCTTATGAATTAAGACTCTATTCCGAGCTCGTTAGCCTTAAAAATATTTTTTTGTTTACCTCGATTTACGTGCATAGTCCGAGCGTAAACCCGGAAAGCCTTATGTGAAAATATATGAAATGATAATTTTTGAGATTTAAAAATGACTTTTAGTTGACTTTGGTCAACGTTTTAAATAAATGGACCCGGACCCATGTTTCGACGGTCCCGGAAGGTCCGTAGTAAAACATGGAACTTGGGCGTATGCCCAGAATCGAATTCCGAGGTCCCTAGCTCGAGAAATGAATTTTTGATGAAAATTGTTATACTGAAATTTAAAAGGATTTAAAGAAATTAATTAATGTTTGAAATCGTTGGTATCGAGCCTGTATTTTGGTTTTGGAGCCCGGTACATATCTATTATAATGTTTAAGTCATGTCTGTGAAATTTGGTATAAATCGAAGTTAATTTGACGTGATTCGGACGTCCAGTTGAGAAGATAGTAATTTTCAAGTGTTCTTGAGAAATTCGTGAGTTTTGATGCTAAATCCGTAGTTTTATGTGTTATTTTAGCGATTTGATCACACGAGCAAGTCCGTAGGATATTTTTAGACTTGCGTCCATGTTTAATTTGGAGCCCCGAGGGCTTGGGTGTGTTTCGGATAGGCTTTGGGATGTTTTAAAGTTAGAAAATCGGTTGTTTTGCTGTTACTGGTGAACAGGAATTTTGTGCTTCGCGATTGCGAAGCCTCTCACGCGATCGTGAAGTGCAAGCCGGGCTGGGGAGGTATTTCTTCTACGCGAATGCAAGGCTTCAGTCCTAAACGCGGAGCACTAGGGGGTTAACTCTTCGCGAATGCGACTGACCTTACGCGAACATAGTGTATTGGAGGTGGATTGGGGAATCGTTGAGTTGCTCTTCGCGAACGCGACCACTAGGTCGTGAACGCGATGGTCAGGGGGGACAAACCATCATGAACGCGAGGAACTCTTCGCGAACTCGTAGGACTTCTGGCCGCAAAGCATCGCGAACGCGACAGGTCCTTCGCGAACGCGACAGGTCCTTCGCGAATGCGAAGAAGACATGTCCAGTGAATTAAAAACAGAACCTAAAATGGGAATTGGCCATTCTTTCATATTTTCAAAACCAAGAAGGCTTAGAGGCAATTTTTAAGAGACAAGTTCTTCCCCAAAGTGTTGGGAAATGATTCTAAACTACTCTCTCCCAATTACCCATTGTTTTTCATCAATTTTCAACCAAAAATCTAGGTTTTTCATGGTAGAAATTTGGGGTTTGGGTAGAATTAGGAAATTTTGTATAATTAAAATTTAGACCTCGAATTGGGTTCGGATTTCGAGATTAATTACATATTCGGGCTCGGGGGTAAATGGGTAAATGGATTTAGGTCAAATTCTCGAGTTTGGACCAAGAGGGCTCGGGGTCGATTTTTAACTTTTAGGGAAAATTTGGAAATCAGTAATTATTCATTAAAGTTGATTCCTTTAGCGATAATTGATGATGTTAAAATAATTATGATTAGATACAAATGGGTTGAAGGTGAATTCTAAAGGGAAAGTTTTACTTGAGCAGTGAGTGGCTTGCGAAATCGAGATAAGTGTTGTGCCTAACCTTAGCTTGGGGGTATAGGTATTGTGTGATTACTTGCTACATGTTTTGTTGCTGAAAGAGATGTATAGGTGAGGTGACGAGTACCTATATGTTGTAGTCGAGTCATAACATGCGAGTGAAAGTCCACTCTTGTTATTCTTGTAGTCTTAAAGGCTATTATCCATGCTTATTGTTGCTATTGAACTGTTGAGAGAACTGTATCCAGTACCACCGAGATGGATAAAATTGTGAACATTGATTCGAGGTTGAGACCTTAAATTGTGAAGGTAATTATGATGAAATACTGATTTCTTGTGAAAATTTCTCTGTATCTATTGTTAATGATTCTGTGATTGGTGAGGAAGAGTGTAAAGCACGAAGGGTGATGTCGTGCACGATTTATTTATATTGTGAGGAAGAGAGTAAAGTACGAAAGATGATGTCGTGCATAATTTATTTATATTGTGAGGTTGAGTGTCACGACCCAATTGCCCTCTGTTAGGTATCGTGATGGCACCTAGTCTTAGGGACTAGGTAAGCCTAGCAGTTACTGAATAACAACAATAATAAAAGGAAAACTAACAGTCTTGATATAGAATCTCAACAGAATGTACGAACTTTTTCAAAACCGGTAATACAAGTCATAAGCTCTATGAATCTTCTACAACTTCTAAGCACAACTGTTTGGAACTAAATACAATAGTGTATGAATAATAAATACAAAGAAGGTGACTCTGACACCTGCGAACGTAGCAGCAGGTTACCTTGAGTCTCCTCGGCAATCATCCCCACAGCTACTACAATATATATACCTTGATCTGCACACAAAAATGTGCAGAAGTGTAGTATGAGCACATCACAGCGGTGCCCAGTAAGTGTCAAGACTAACCTCGATGGAGTAGTGAAGAGGACTAGTCAAGACACCACTGGTCTATAAAATAATAACATGAATATAGAAATGACCGAACGTTATATCTACCTAAGACCGGAATAATTTACAACAATGACAATATAAAGCGAAAGGAAATTACAGAAATCAATCACGAAACAGCACAAAAATACACAGAGAGATGGACAACAAAACAAGCCGAATTGAAAGGTAACAAAATACAATAGAGAACACCAATAACTCAACTCCACGTCGGTTTATTCAAATCAGGCCTTAGCCATTAAAATCAATAACTGGTAAAAATCTTTAAACAACAGTTCATATGAAAACTTTTGCAAATAAAATCATTTTTGTATGGAAGAGTTTTCTTTGAAAACATACCTTCTCCAAAAGTAGATATAAGTATATTTAGTATAGAGAATTACGAAAAACATAGTTTCTTTCAAAATACGAAACTTTCCAAAGATGTTTTCCCAATAAATGACTTCCAAATATCATTTTAGGCAAAACTAGTGATTTTCAAATATACCTTCGATGTAAAAGTCATTCAAATATAATCATTTAAAAACCATTGCTTTTTCAATAATACTCTTCAATAAAATCCCCTGATAAAAATCTCCTCAAGATTTATGCACTGGAACTCAGTCCATAACTCAGAAATTTGCCGTGAAGTACAGGAGGAATATCAAATCTTGCCAATAAATGCAGCAAGAGTTCAGTAGGAACATCCAAATTTAGAACAACGGAATAAAACACAAAGACAAGTGCACTGCATCACCGTTCGTGTTTTTACTCTCATCCTCACCAAAACAAGTGCAGTAAATAGCAAAAAGGAACAACGGAAATAATAATGCATAAACACTCGGCACAGAATGTCCCCTTGTGCATAACCTCACAAACACTCGATACGGAATGTCCTCTCGTGCAATAAATAAATAACACTCGGCACGGAATGTACCCTCGTGCATAACCTCACAAACACTCAGCACGAAATGTCCCCTCATGCAATAAATAAATAACACTCGACACGAATGTCCCCTCGTGCAATAAATAAATAAACACTCAGCACGGAATGTCCCCTCGTGCAATAAATAAATAAACACCCGGCACGGAATGTCCCCTCACACATAACCTCACAAACACTCGAAACGGAATGTCCCCTCGTGTAATAAATAAATAAACACTCGGGACGGAATGTTCCCACGTGCATAACCTCACAAACACTCAGCACGGAATGTCCCCTCGTGCTAAAATAACATAAACAACAATTTAACAGGGGAAATCAATGATAAGAACCATAAATCACAGCATACGGAAATCAACAATAAGAACCATAAATCACAACATCCCGACAAAGGAGTCAACAACGCAAACAGTATCATTAACAATATAAACAACAATAGAAATCATACCATCCTGGCAAGGGAGTCAACAATGAAAACAACATCATCCCGGCAAGGGAAACAGCTATAACCAATCTTGCCTAAACAACTAACTTTACGAAATAAAGCTCAGCTCAAACAAGGGCCCAATAATAGGCAACATCAAGAAAACACCAACAACCTAAATGTTTATCAACTAGGTCCAAGTAGCACATAAGGAAAAAATCGTATAAAGCACAATGTAAGACTCATGGTCATGCTTGACACCGTGAGTAAAACGGGTATTCTTATGGTTCTTATGTAAAACGGATATTCAAGCTATGGCTAAACAACTATAAAGCTAGATAACACTAGTAGTGTCAATTCGGCAGTTTTAGGAAGCAAGTATAGCACGAAGATAAGAGCAGTAAGATATTCAATTAAGTCAATTAAGATCAAATAGCCAACAAAGGAATCCAAAAGCAAGTAATTCTAATTTAAGCAGGAAAGGATGAAATTAACAACCAAGGATTCAAATGTAACAATTACATCTTATACACAGGTAACATAAGAACCTACGAATCCTAAAAGGCCAATCTATTAACAAATAAGTCGGAGTATGCACTTGTCAACTCGTATACACGGACTACAATCAACAAAGAAGACTCAATCCTAAGGAGTAGTTCCCCCATACAAGGTTAGGCAAGATACTTACCTCAAGGACGACAACCCAGTACTCAAAAATAGACTTCCTAGGTGGAAAGACCTCCGTACGGCTCACAATCAACTAAAACAACTTCAAAATACACATAAAAGGTATAAGGAACTATTCTGAATAATAAAGTTCTAATATTTACAAAATTATAAAAATTGACCCAAAAGTCGACCCCCGGGTCCACACCTCGGAACCCAAAAAATTTTACAAATTCCGATTACCCATTCCGATACGAGTTCACCCATACTAAATTTATCCAATTCCGATAACATTTGGTCTTTCAAATCTAGATTTTACATTTTTGAAGTTTTCTTTCAAAACCCACAACTTCCTCAACCCAAAACAGAATTTAAATGATGGAAACAAGAACTAATTCATGAAATATAATTAATTCTAGTGAAAGAGCACTTACCCATTCGATTTGTGTGAAAAACCTTCAAAGAATCACACAAAACCGAGTTCTAGAAGTCAAGATATGTTAAAACTGGCTTAACCCCGATTTTGAGATTATAAAATGTTCTGACCAGTTCTTTGTTCATTGCAATTGCGGAAAACGAGACGCGATCACGTAGAAGGAAATGGTTACTGTCTTAAAATGCTCTACGCGATCGCGGAATAACTTATGCGATCCCGTATAAGGAGTAGGTTATATTCTGCGATCGCAAATGCAGTTATGCGAACGCGAAGAGGAAAAAGGAAGGCTGTATGGATTGTACTACGCAATCGTGAAGATACTCATGTGAACGCGGAAGGGAAAAAAGTGGAGCTACCCGATCGCGAAGGCCTTTACGCAATCGCGAAGAGGAAATTTTGGGCGACCAGCAAAGACACATCGCGATCGCGAAGGAAGCACTGCGATCACGATGAAGGACTTCAGACACTAGAAGACAACAGTTCAAAGTTGGAAAAAAATAACCCGTAGCCCATCCGAAACACACTCGAGGCCCCCGAGACCCCGTCTAATCACACAAACAAGTCATATAACCTAATACGGACTCGCTCGAGGTTTCAAACCACATAAAACAACACTAAAATGATGAATTAAACTAAAAATTAATGAAATTCCTCAAAACTTTTTTAAACATTAAATTTTGCATTTACGATCCGAATCACGTCAAACTAAGTATGTTTCTTACCAAATTTTACAGATAATACATATAAGTCATATCGAACCTGTACCGGGATCCGGAACCATGATACGGGCCCGATATCATAAGTTTCACCTCCAATTTCATTTTCAAAAACCTTTATATTTTTCAGAAAAACAACTTCTTTTAAAAATTCATTTCTCGGACTTGGGACCTCGGAATTCGATTCCGGGCGTACGTCCAAGTCCTATATTTTCCTACGGACCCTCTGGGACCGTCAAATCACGGGTCCGGGTCCGTTTACCAAAAACGTTGACCGAATTCAACTTTATTCAAATTTCTAATACAAAATTATTATTTTGTTTTTTCGTTTTTCATATAAAGGCTTCCCGGCTACACGCCCAGGCTGCGCAGGCAAATCGAGGTGAGATAGAAGGAGGTTTTCACGACTTCGGAACATAGAATTAGCTAGAAACATACAGGATGACCTTTTGGGTCATCACATTCTCTCCCTTTTAAACAAACGTTCGTCCTCGAACGTGCCAAGATTCACCTCGAACTCATCCAATCACTGATGGTATACTTCCAACACATAGCCTCGGGTGATCCCATGTCACCCCAACCCACATAAGCCTGATGAAACAATCACAACCGTAATATAGCCTTCACATCACCACCGATAAGCCTCATATCTCTACTTCTCACCCTCTACTCATTTACAAAAGACCCGATTCTAAATCCATATCCGGAATTAGCCTCAATCATCTGCATCGACTCATGACTACACCCACAAGGCACGACCACAAAACATAACACATCACACCTAGGCTCAAATAACACTTTTGATCACAATGGCTGTCCGAAATCAACTCAACATTGGCAATTAGCCTCACATCTGAAAGAACTCTGTTCCCAACCCCATAATACTGATAATGATGCAATAAACACGAAGACTTATTTATTAGGCACCCGAAACACCGAGCCACCACTACCACTACCGGGCACACATCCCGCAAACTAAACTAAAGAAACACATAACGAAATGACTGAATATGAAAATAGAAACATATAAAGAAACTATCAAAAAATCCCATAGGCACAACTCTCTATCAATAATGACCTGCCAAAAGCAATATAACAAGGAAGAAGCAAAGCATATGAACAAACCACGAGAATTCCATCCTGATAAAAATTTCCACCGCGGTACTCAGCCCGGTCTAAATGTATCGAACCACAAATATCACGAGGACCTCGCCCTCAACTCTGAATAACATACCGAAAATATATCATACCAATTGAAATTCCTCCACTAATTCATCTCAGCTATAAAACCACAACGCTATCTGATCTCACATCTCGATGGCGTATCAAATCACAACTCGTAAACAAAATACTCAGGAAAATCACATAAAGCTTACCACGAAGAACAATAAGGACTCACTTTCAGTTTCACCACTATCAAGAATGAAATAAACAACGATAGACACGGGCTACTACTCATAGAATCTCCCAACAGGAGCAAACACAAAATGGAGTGCAAACAATGGAACTCACTCATAAATGAAACAACAAATAAGGGAACTCGTCCCGACCAGCAGAACTATAATGAAATACAATTGGTGCCCATCTGCAACACATCAAAACATACCTGGGTGACGATATCTGGCACAACGGCCTCTATTTTACTATATAAAACACAACAATGGGTCGGGTCTCCCCCTCTTAGGCGCCCTCTACTCACTTGAATACCCTGCTACCACACACCTACCTGAATCCTGAGACAATCTCTCACACTGTGGCTAACATCTCCATACTGAAAACAATCTCGCTACCGACATGGCTGTGGAAAAACACAGAATATGAATCCTCTGGGACCCATGAGTACCTGAAATCCCATGCGAAGCTGGTAATGCGAACTGAACTGGTTGACCCACAAAACTTCTACCATTCGTACCTTGCCTCCATAATACGGACCAGTAGATTCCTCTGATCTACGAGGCCTCATTGCCTCCCTGAACTCTCTCTCTGATCTCGTCTGTCCTCTCGCTCCCAGTCCTACGTGCTCTGTAACTGGCGAGTGATCCCTACTACCTGCTGAAACGAGGCATCCTACTCTAACTATCGAGTCCCGCTGAATCAAATATCATGCCTGAATATCTCAAAAACTCTACGGACTCATATCCTAACTGAATCAACCAAACAAGGTGTATATCTGGCCAACTCACTGAATCTAACAGCATACTCCAATAGTGACATAGCGCCCTGACGCAACTGCTCAAACCCCGCGCGCCGTACATCCCGAAGGAACTAGGGTGCAACCTCTCTCAAAGCATATCCGAAAGACTGAATCCATGCTAGTGAAACAAACTCGGCCTGGTTACCCCAACTCATATGCCGCCACCACTGATCAACCCACTACTCTGAACCTGAGACGTGACAAAAGCAATCATGCTCGTCTCCATAATACCCGAAGTACGAAAAATATAGTGACACTCCTCCAGGAAACCCTGGGCACCATCTGAAGCCCATCCACTGAAAGATAGGAGGGTGGTACTTCCAGTACCTCTCAAGTCCAAGGTATTCTTCCTCCGCTGCTGCTACCCTAACCACGGGCTGAACTGAAACCACATGTCGTGCTGCCATAACAACTGGAACCTGACTTATATGATCTCGCTACTCTGGAGTGTAGACGGTGGGAGTCTCAACTCCTCCCCTGATCTGTGAAGCAACTGGTGCACTAGAATCAACCCTGCACGAGTCAATGTACTACTTATACTCAAAACTGCGCTCAGGTCTCCTGAAGTCCGGGGTAGCAACAGGCACTCCCAGTACCTGTCCCCCAACTAGAACTACTGGCGACTCCTCAACGGCTGCTCTTGTAGGCATCTTAATTGCGGCACGTGCTCCTCGTTGGCCTCTGTCTCTGACCTTTGCGACATTTACTTCGGGGTAACTTCATCTGGAACTGCAGTTCGTGTCCTCACCATCGGTGAGAGAATGGAACGATAATTTCAAACTTCAAGATCAATAAATTTGCACTATAGAGGTGAAGGAAGGGAAATTGTCCTAACAGTTCTGTAGCCTCTCGAAGATAAGTACAGACGTCTCCGTCCTGATCCGCAAGACTCTACTAAACTCGCTTATGACTCGTAGCACCTATGAACCTAGAGCTTAGATACCAACTTGTCACGACCCAATTTCCCTCCGTTGGGTGTCGTGATGGAACCTAGTTTTAGGGACTAGGTAAGCCTAGTAGTTACTGAATAACAACAATAATAAAAGGAAAACTAACAGTCTTGATATAGAATCTCAACAGAATGTACGAACTTTCCCAAAACCGGTAATACAAGTCATAAGCTCTACAAATCTTCTACAACTTCTAAGTACAACTGTTTGGAAATAAATACAACAGTGTATGAATAATAAATACAAAGAAGGTGACTCCGACGCCTGCGAACGCAGCAGCAGGTTACCTTGAGTCTCCTCGGCAATCATCCTGTCATGACCCGAATTACCCTCCAAATGGTCTCGTGACGGCACCTAGTCCCTACGACTAGGTTAAGCCTAAAACTTGCGAAAAATAAGGCAAAACAATAATAGAAACAGTAAAGAAGAAGCAATACTATAAAATTTTTAGCCGCTCGGCATTTACAGCTTTTACTTTCCCAAAACCCAGAACATCACAAAGTCACAAACTCCGAACTACTGTAGCTCTATACAAAGAAATAAGAAAAATGTATCTATATATCCCCTATATCTGTACTAGAGTAGGAAGGGGACTCGTCAGATCCTGCGGACGGGCCAGAATTACCTCGCGGTCTCCTATGCAGCTGCTAGGATGCGCCTAGCCACTGTAGTGTGTGTTGGTACCTGGATCTGCACATGGGAAAAACATGCACAGAAAAGGGTGTGAGTACTCCACATTCGGTACTCCGTAAGTGCCAAGACTAACTCCAGTCAAGTAGTGACGAGGTCAGGTTGAGGCTCTACTGAGTTTTAAAACAAGTCAATATAAATTTAAAATAGTGAAATATAGATAAGCAATGATAAACAGGATTAATGGAAACTGAAAGAATTAATAACAAAAAGAGAGCCATCGGCTCAACGCAGCATATATCTCAACAGTAAATTTGCAATGCAGTACAAGGGGAAAGCTCCCGGATCTCAGTGTGTAGTCCCAATTTAAATATGCTATGCAGTACAGAGGAAAGCTCCCGGATCTCCGTCCGTAGTCCCAATTTAAATATGCGTTCAGTACAGGGGGGAAAGCTCCCGGATCTCCGTCTATAGTCCCAATTTAAATATGTAATGCAGTACAGGGAGAAATCTCCCGGATCTCGGTCCGTAGTCCCAATTTAAATGTGAAATGCAGAAGTATGTCAGATACGGCTTAATTAAACAGTTCAGGAAAAGCAACATGCAAGAATAGAATAAAACTACCTAAACATGGTGCAACTAGTAGCAAATAAGAGGAAATCAAGTAAGGACAGGTAGGCATGATTATTCTTAAGCTAACTACTCAATTAAGATAGGAAACAGTAATATAGGAATGAGAATGAGTGATTGCATGGAAGGAAAAATGGAATTTTAGCAACAATGACCCGTGTACGCACTCGTCACCTCACGTACACGGCGTCCACGTAACAAAATCAGTATAAAAATGCCTAAGGGGAAGTCCCTAACACAGAGTTAGTCAAGCCACTTAACTTGACTGCGCTAATCAACTCAATACCACGCTCTTGCCACGAGAATCCGACTCCGGGTGGCTCAAATCTATTCAATTCGATTGCATAATGTAATTATCACTTCAAGAAAATAAAATAGCTAATTATTTCTAAGCTAATACGCGGAATTAGGAAATTCCCCCAAAAAGTCCCTCGGGCCCACGTCTCGGAATCGGGTAAAATTTATATTTCCCGAACACCCATTCGCTCATGAACTCACTCGAACAAGAATCAAAAAAATTCAACGTCTAAATCTCCCTAAATCCTTAGATTTCTACTTGAGGAAGTTTCATCCCAATTTCATGGGTTTTCATCCAATTTCATTGATTAGATTGAGGAAATTGATAGAGATTATTGATATACAAACGGATTAAAGTTAGAAAACGTTACCTATGATTCTCCTTTTCAAATTCCACTGAAAATCGCCAAATCCCGAGCTCTCAATCGATTTTGGAGTTATGAATTTCAAACCCTCGGATTTTGGTATAACCAGCCCAGGTATTTCGCACCTGCGAACCTGGGATCGCACCTGCGGAAACACAATCGCAGGTGCGGAAACTCATTAAAAGACTTGGGGTCGCAAGTGCGGCTCCGCACCTGCGGATACTCTTCCGTACCTGCAAGTCGGGCCAGCCTAAGCTACGTCCGCACCTGCGTGCACCCCCTTCTCACCTGCGTGTCCGCACCTGCGGAAAAACCATCGCAAGTGCGAGACACCAGAACCAGAAATGGTTCAGCTGCTCTTAAGGTTCCAAATTCACCAGTTGGGCATCCAAAACAACCCCGAGGCCCCCGGGACCTCAACCAAACCTACCAACTGACCCTAATACCTTGTTCTTCAAACTTGGTCGAGTCTTAAAAACACATCTCATAACATCAAAATCATCAATTATGCATAGATTCAAGCCTAAGAAATTATGAAATTTCTAGAATCCAAATCCGATGTCGAAACACATCAAAACTCATCCGAATGAGCTCAAATTTTGCACACGGGTCACAATTGGAATTACGGACCTGCTGTCGCTTTTGAAATTCCATTCCGAGTCCGATATCAAATTTTCACCTATCGGCCGAAATCGCCGAAATTCTAACTTTCGCCAATTCAAGCCTAAATCTACAAACGACCTCGAAAACACATTCTGAACACGCTCCTAACCCCGAAATCACCCAACTGAGCTAATGGAGTCGATGGAATTCCATTCCAGATCCGTCTTCACACAGATCTAGCTACGGCCAGATTTCCAAAGCTAAATTCCACATTTATGGACTATGTGTCAAAAATCACTCCGGATTTCATCACTCAACGCTCCGACAAGTTCCAATAACATAAATAGACATGGGAGAAGCGGTTATTAGGGAATCGGGGCGCTAACTCTCAAAATGACCGACCGGGTCATTACACATTCACACAGCTACTACAATATATATATACCTGGATCTGCACACAAAAATGTGCAGAAGTGTAGTATGAGCACACCACAGCGGTGCCCAGTAAGTATCAAGACTAACCTCGATGGAGTTGTGACGAGTACTAGTCAAGACACCACTGGTCTATAAAATAATAACATGAATATAGAAATGACTGGACGTTACATCTACCTAAGACTTCACGGAATAATTTACAACAACGACAATATAAAGAGAAAGGAAATTACAGAAATAAATCACGAAACAGCACAAAATACATAGAGAGATGGACAGCAAAACAAGCCGAATCGAAAGGAAACACAATACAATAGAGAACACCAATAACTCAACTCCACGTTGGTTTTCTCACATAGAGCCTTAGCCATTAAAATCCATAACTGGTAGAAATCTTTAAACAGCAGTTCATATGAAAACTTTTGCAAATAAAATCATTTTTCTATGGAAGCGTTTCCTTTGAAAACATACTGTCTCCAAAAGTAGATATAAGTATATTTAGTGGAGAGAATTACGTAAATCATAGTTTCTTTCAAAATACGAAACTTCCCAAAGATGCTTTCCCAATAAATGACTTCCAAATATCATTTTAGGCAAGACTAGTGCTTTTCAAATATACCTTCGATGTAAAAGTCATTCAAATATAATCATTTCAAAACCATTGTTTTTTCAATAATACTCCTCAATAAAATCCCTTGATCAAAATCTCCTCAAGATTTATCCACAAGAACTCAGTCCGTAACTCCGAAATTTGCCATGCAGTATAGGAGAAATATCAAATCTTGCCAAAAAATGCAGTTAGAGATCAGTAGGAATATCCAAATTTAGAACAATGGAATAAAACACAAAGACAAGTGCACGGCATCACCCTTCGTGCTTTTACTCTCATCCTCACCAAAACAAGTGCAGTAAATAGCAAACAGGAACAATGGAAATAATAATGCATAAACACTCGGCACGGAATGTCCCCTTTTGCATAACCTCACAAACATTCGGCACGGAATGTCCCCTCGTGCAATAAATAAATAACACTCGGATCGGAATGTCCCCTTGTGCATAAACTCACAAACACTCGGCACGGAATGTCCCCTCGTGCAATAAATAAATAACACTCGGCACGGAATGTCCCCTCGTGTAATAAATAAATAACACTCGGCACGGAATGTCCCCTCGTGCAATAAATAAATAAACACTCGGCACGGAATGTCCCCTCGTGCATAACCTCACAAACACTCGGCACGAAAATCAATAATAAGAACCATAAATCACAACATCCCGACAAGGGAGTCAACAACGCAAACAGTATCATTAACAGTATAAAAAATAATAGAAAAAATACCATCCCGGCAAGGGAGTCAACAATAAAAGCAACATCATCCCGGTAAGGGAAACAACTATAACAAATCTCGTCTAAACAACTAACTTTACGAAATAAAGCTCAGCTCAAACAAGGGCCCAATAATAGGCAACATCAAGAAAACACCAACAACCTAAATGTTTATCAACTAGGTCCAAGTAGCACATAAGGGGAAATCATATAAAGCACAATGTAATACTCATGGCATGCTTGACACCAACGAACGGATATTCTAGCTACGACTAAACAACTATAAATCTAGATAACACTAGCATAGTCAATTTGGCAGTTTTAGGAAGCAAGTATAGCATGAAGATAAGAGCGGTAAGATATTCAATTAAGTCAATTAAGATCAAATAGCCAACAAAGGAATCCAAAAGCAAGTAATTCTAATTTAAGCAGGAAAGGATGAAATTAACAACCAAGGATTCAAACGTAACAATTACATCTCATACACAGGTAACATAAGAACCTACGAATCCTAAAAGTCCAATCTATTAACAAATAAGTCCAAGTACGCACTCGTCACCTCGTATACACGGACTACAATCAACAAGGAAGACTCAATCCTAAGGGGTAGTTCCCCCACACAAGGTTAGGCAAGTTACTTACCTCAAGGATGACAACCCGGTACTCAAAAATAGACTTCTCGGGTGGAAAGACCTCTGGACAGCTCACAATCAACTAAAACAACTTCAAAATACACATAAAACATATAAGGAACTATTCCGAATAATAAAGTTTCAATCTTTACAAAATTATAAAAATCGACCCCTGGGTCCCCACCTCGGTACCCGACAAATTTTATAAATTGCGATTACCCATTCCGATACGAGTTCACCCATACTAAATTTATCTAATTCTGATAACATTTGGTCTTTCAAATCATGAGTTTACATTTTTGAAGTTTTCTTTCAAAACCCACAACTTCCTCAGCCTAAAACACAATTTAAATGATGGAAACAAGAACTAATTCATGAAATATAATTAATTCTAGTGGAATAACACTTACCCACTCGATTTGTGTGGAAACCCCTCAAAGAATTGCCCAAAACCGAGTTCTAGAAGTCAAGATATGTTAAAAATGGCTTAACCCCGATTTTGAGATTATAAACTGTTCTGCTCAGTGCTTTGTTCATCGTGATCGCGGAAAATGAGACGCGATCGCATAGAAGGAAATGGTTACTAGCTTAAAATGCTCTACGCAATCGCGGAATAACTTATGCGATCACGTATAAGGAGTAGGTTATCTTCTGCGATCGCAAATGCAGTTATGCGAACGCGAAGAGGAAAAAGGAAGGCTGCATGGATTGTACTACGCAATCGTGAAGATGTTCACGCGAATGCGGAAGGGAAAAAGGTGGAGCTACGCGATCGCGAAGGCCTTTACATGATCTCGAAGAGGAAATTTTGGGCGGCCAGCAAAGACACATCGTGATCGTGAAGGAAGCACTGCGATCGCGATTAAAGACTTCAGACACCAGAAGACAGCAGTTCAAAGTTGGAAGAAAATGACCTGTAGCCCATCCGAAACACACTCGACGCCCCTGGGACCCCGTCTAATCACACAAACAAGTCATATAACCTAACACGGACTCACCCAAGGTTTCAAACCACATAAAACAGCACTAAAACGATGAATTAAACCAAAAATCAATGAAATCCCTCAAAACTTCTTTAAACATTAAATTTTGCATTTACGGTCCGAATCACGTCAAACTAAGTCCGTTTCTTACCAAATTTCACAGATAATACATATAAGTCATATCCAACCTGTACCGGGCTCCGGAACCATGATACGGGCCCGATATCATAGGTTTCACTTCCAATTTTATTTTCAAAAACCTTTATATTTTTCAGAAAATAATTTCTTTTAAAAATTCATTTCTCGGACTTGGGACCTAGGAATTTGATTCCGGGCATACGCCCAAGTCCCATATTTTCTACGGACCCTCCAGGACCATCAAATCACGAGTCTGGGTCGTTTACCAAAAACATTGACCGAAGTCAACTTTATTCAAATTTATAATACAAAATTATCATTTGTTTTCAGTTTTTCACATAAAGGTTTCCCTGCTACATGCCCGGGATGCACACACAAATCGAGGTAAGATAGAAGGATTTTTTCACGACCTCGGAACATAGAATTAGCTGGAAATATACGGGATGACCTTTTGGGTTATCACATTGAGTGTAAAAGCACGAAAGGTGATGTCGTGCATTCTTATATATAATCTGGTAAAGATGAGAGTAAAAGCACGAAGGGTGTTGTCGTGCATTCCTATTTGTTATTTGGTGAGGCTGAGAGTAAAAGCACGAAGGGTGATGCCGTGTAGACTTCCTTTTCTATTTTAGTTGCTTAATTTGTTTGTTGTTAATCACCGCTTATTTTTTCCTTCTCGTTCTTCTCACTCCTTACGTTGAAATTCCTCGTTGTATGTCCCTTTCCCATTAATTGTTGTTTTAAATTCTTTATTTGATGTTATTTCCAATAGTATGATTATATATGTCCAGGTTTTTATGTGGTGTCTTGTCCTAGCCTCATTACTACTTCGCCGAGGTTAGGCTCGACACTTACCAGTACATGGGGTCGGTTGCGCTGATACTGCACTCTGCACTTACTGTGCAGATTCAGGTTTAGGTCCGAGCTGAGTTCGAGTTGTAGCAGACTATTCGCATGAGACACGAGGTAAATTTGCCGACGTCCGCAGATTCCTGGAGTCTCTTCCTTATTATTCAGTTGTTGCGTTATTTAGTTCAAAACAATTATATATTTTCGTTCAGCCAAATACTTGTAGTAAATTCATAGTAGTTCGTGAATTGTGATTCCAAACCCTGGGTAGCTAGAGATTAGTATTATTTTCGCAGTATCGTATACTATTTCATTTGTTATTTGGTATCATATATTGGGTGGTAGTAAGATTCATATATATTTTAATTATTTTAATATCGTAACCCTCTAATGTTGGCTTGCCTAGCAAGTATAGCGTTAGGCGTCATCACGGTCCCGATGATGGGAAATCGGGTCGTGACAGTCCCATATGGATAAGCTTCTTCAGGAAGCTTATTTATAACAGAGTACTAAATGAACATCCATAATATAATATATATTTATAACACTCTCCCTTGGATATTCAGTAAAAGATAATGTGCCTCATTAAAACCTTACTAGGAAAAACCCCGTGGGAAAAAATTCTAGTGAAGGAAAAAGAGTACACATATTTAGTAATATGCATTGATAGGTGCCTCACTAAAAAATTTATAAGGAAAACCTTGTGGGAACAAGTCTTAGTAAGGAAAAAAGAGTGCATCGCGTATTTTACTCCCCCGATGAAAACCTTGTTTCAAATATTTGAGTCTCCACATTCCAATCTTGTATACCATCTTCTCAAAAGTTGAAGTGGGCAAAGATTTAGTGAATAAATATGCCGGATTGTAACTTGAACGGATTTGTTTCACATCAATATCACCATTTATCTGAAGATCGTGTGTGTGAGATAATTTTGGTGAAATGTGCTTTGTTCTATCTCCTTTTATAAATCCTCCCTTCAACTGGGCTATGCATGCAACATTGTCTTCGTATAAAACTGTGGATCTTTTATCACATTTCAAACCATATTTTTCTTGAATAAATGAATCACTGATCTCAGCCATACGCATTCCCTACTTGATCATGAATTGTTATTATCTCAGCATGATTTGAAGATGTAGCAGCAATAGATTGCTTTGTGAAGCTCCATGATATGACAATACCTCCACATGTAAACACATACCCGATTTGATATCAAACTTTATGGAGATCAGATAAATAACATGCATCTGCACAACCTTTGTTAGCATAAAACAAAACCATATCAAGAGTTACTTTAAATATCACAAAATATGCTTAATCCCATTCCAATATCTCCGTGTAGGGGAAGAGTTATATCTTGCTAGTAAATTAACAGAAAATGTTATGCCAGGACTTTTAGAATTAGCAAGATACATAAGTGCACCAATTGCACTAAGATAGGGTGTTTCAGGACCAAGGAGTTCCTCATCCACTTCTAGAGGTCGGAACGGGTCCTTATTCACTTCAAGTGATCGAACAATCATTGATGTACTCAATGGGTGCGCTTTGTCCGTGTAAAAGCATTTTAGGACCCTTTCTGTATAGATAGATTGATGGATAAATGTAACGACCCAAAATCCATAAGATCGTGATGGCGCCGGATATCATTGTCAGGCAAGCCAATCATTAAATAGTTAAGTTAAAATTTCCTGTTTTAGCATTTTTATGAAAATCATTACCTTTCACTTTATTACATAATAACTAAATAAAATCCGTTAAGTAAATACAATGGTTTAAATATTCCATTTTAGAAAATATATCCCAACACATCCCAGAACCCGGTGTCACAAGTACATGAGCAAATTCTAAGAATTTCACAAATACTACAAGCTTGTCTGAAATACAAATTGGACAAGGAATTTAAACTGGAAATAAATACAATATGAGGGAGACTCTGTCAGCTGTGGATCGCCTCCAGATGATGCAGCTCGCCTAAGTCTCCAACCAGCCACGTCGCTATGAAAGTACCTGTGCAATAAAAATGCACAGCAAGTGCAGCATGAGTACGAAAACAACGTACTCAATAAGTCGCGCGCCTAACCTCAGAGAGGTAGTGACGAGAGGTCGAATTAGACACTCACTAAGGTCCAACAAATTAATTTATCACAATCAGTAATAGGCATACGAGGATGATAAAACAGTAAGCATTACGGATAATTGTAATTCAAATAAATATTGAAAGTAAATAAACAGTTACTACTTCCTCATTTTCCCCCAAATTTATTAAATACATAATTAATTCTTTATTTTCCCCCAAATATCTTGTCACTTCAAAATTCATGAAAAATATTTAGCAATTTAGCATGCACATACGAGATAAGGATAACTGGCCTGAGCCATAAAAATAATCATGTTTGTGCACTGCCGAGGGTCGAACGGCCCGAACCATAAGTGCACCTTTGCCATAAAATAATCATATCTATGCACTGCCGAGGGTCGAACATCCTGAACCATAAGTGCATCTTTCAATCCGCCGTGGCATACGGCCCGCTCCCATGAGAGTTGGGGAAATAACACTCCGCTCGCGGAATGTAAATTGCGAAGCGGTCACAAGCAGTCATGCACAATCAACAGTCCACCTCGACTACGTCGGGAAAATAAATACTCAAGTAAATGACAGATTTCTCTTTTAAAAATCACAAAATAGTATTTAAATCCTTTCTCGAAAATCATTTGCCAAGTTTTATAATATTTAATAATATAACCTTATCCGGAATACAATTGTCCATGGAGGAAATCAATTCTCTTTCTAGATGATTAAGAAAATGAACTCTAGTCTTCTTTAGATATTAAATTACTATTTCGATTATATTAGCAGTCTGATATTTCAAGCAAGATTACAGGTACAACGGGTAAGGCATGCTAGTGGGTCCTACACTACCCGGACATGGCATAATAATAGCCACGCACGGACTCCCGTCACCTCGTGTGTACGTAGCCCCCGCAGATAGTATCACATACTTAATTAGTTCACCTAGGGAGAAAATCCCCCTCACAAAGTTAGAAAGGAGACTTACCTCGCTCCGAATTTCCATAACCGGCTTTCAATCCCTTCTAACGACTCCAGTGACGCACAACGCCCCAAAAGCTATCCAAATAACGGTAAACCAATGAAAATATACTCTAATATTTGCAACAATTCCAAATTATATAATTTCCCAACCCCGCCCAGTGAATTGACCAAAATGCCCTCGAGCCCACGTACCCGGAATCCCAAATTTCATGAAGATATATTCTACCCATAGCCTTACTAACTCAAATATACAATTTACTCTAAATTCCATGCTCAAATTCGTGGTATAAATCCAAAATAACATTTCTAGGTCTTTCCTCAAAAATCCCAATTCTCCTAATAATTTCCATGTCTAATCCATGTATATAATCTTGTATTTAACTTAAAAACGGGAGTAATTTACTTACCTTGTAATGCATGATGAAAATCCCCCTTTGAAGCCTCCCAAAATCGCCCATGCCAAGATGAAATAGTGACGAAATGGCCAAAAATCACGGTTATAAAATATTCTGCACAGACGACCCCTTTTATGAGATCGCACTCCCCTTCACGCGATCGCATAAGCCAATCTCAAGAGCCCCCAAAATTTCCTTTGTGCGATCGCATACAAGACCCTATGATCTCATAGGCCAACCCAGCAGCCTTCACAAATTACCTCTATGCGATCGCAAACAACTCTCCGCGGTCGCATAAGCAAATTCCTAGGGCCCCCAAATCTTCCTCTATGCAATCGCATACACTGCCACGCGATCGCATAGGCCAAATCCCAGCAACCTCCAATACTTCTATGCGATCGCATACCCACTCACTCGATCGCATAGAATAAATACTTGTTGCACTCACACCAGAAAATCAGCAATCCTCACAAGGCAAGAATCGACCTGTTGAGCATCCGAAACACGCCCGAGGCCCCCGGGACCTCAACCAAAACTACCAACCAGTCCCAATACCTAATTCAAACTTAGTCGAGTCTTGAAATCACATCAAACAACATTGAAATCACGAATCGCATCCCGATTCAAGCTTATTGAACTTAGAACTTAGAACTTCTATATTCGATGCTGAAGCCTATCAAATCCTGTTCGATTGACCTCAAAGTTTGCACACAAGTCACATTCAACATTACATACCTGCTCCAACTTTCAGAATCGCATTCCGACCCCGATATCAAAATTTCCACTTCCGGTCGGATTTCTCAAAAACCTTCAAATTTCTATCTTTAGCCAAATGACTTCAGAATGACCTACGGACATCCGAATTCACTTCCGATCGTGCTCCCAACTCCAGAATCACCATACGGAGTTATTCCCAGGCTCGGAATCCCGAACGAACATCAATATCACTGAAATGCGCTTCAAGCCAAACTTAGGAAATTTCTTTAAAAATGCTGACTTCCACAATATACACCGAAAACTCCCGGGTTATCCAAAGCCCGATTCGGACATACGCCCAAGTAAGAAATCATCATACGAACCTGCAGGAACCTTCAAATCCCAATTCGGAGGTTGTTTACTCACAATTTCAATCTTAGTCAATTTCTCCAACTTAAGGCTTCTGAAATGAGAATTTTCTTTCCAAATTGACAACTTCTTGAAATTAAATTCCGACCACACCTACAAGTCATAATACCTGAAACGGAGCTGCTCATAACCTCAAACTATTGAACGACGCGCTAGAGCTCAAAACAATCGGTCGGATCGTTACAATAAAGATCTCATCTGCTAAATGTTTAATATACAGACCAAGATAAAGTTTTGTCTTTCCAAGATCTTTCATCTCAAATTCTTTCTTAAGATATTCAATTGCTTTTTGAATTTCTTCTGGGGTTCCAATAAGATTTATTTCATCAACATAAACAGCAAGTATAACAAATTCTGATGCCATTTTCTTTATAAAAATACATGGACAAATAACATCATTTATGTAACCTACTTTCAGCAAATATTCACTGAGGCGATTATATCACTGCACCCATATTGATTTAAACCGTACAAAGATCTTTGTAATTTGATCGAGTACATTTCTCGATACTTTGAATTATATGCTTCAAGCATTTTACATCCTTCAGGGATCTTCATATAGAATTAATAAAATGAATCGTATAGGTTATGACTTACATTTAAATGGGATGACATCTTTAGGTGTCTGGACTACAAGTCGGATCCTCACAATCTTTTAAAATATTGTGCACTATATTGTATCAAAATATATCGTCAACGATCATTTCATATCTTTATTTTCAGGTACCTAAACTTCTTCTGGAGTTTCATGAAATGTTGTGTCGTGGGCTCTTCTAGAGCTTATTTCCTCCTTATTTTGATCATTTGCTACTATCTTTTTCAAGGGTTGTTACCTTTGGAACCGATTGGTCTACCACGTTGCATGCATACAGTAAACTCTATCCTTCAGGGACTTTAATTTTAATAGGAGAATTTGCAACTGAAATATGATATTTAATTTTGGATCAGCAAATGCTTCTGGCATTTGACTTGAATTATCTTCTGAATGAGGATCATACTAATGATAATTTGATTCATATAACATATTTTCAACTGCTTATTCCATCCCCCTAATGTTAGAAAAACTAACATATATATCCCCCAATCTTCTTTGGGAAACATAATTTTGTGTATTATGGTAGAGAAACTAATCATATACAGAAATCAAAAGTTATTAGATAGTAAAAATATTTGATTTCTGATCCTAAACCAATTGTGAGGGGAGGACTTATCATATATTGTTGGTCCGATGCATACAAGTGTTGTTGTATGCAAATTAGAAAATCTTAGACCAACACATGAAGTTTTATTCTCATAAGTAATAGTTTAGCCATTAATAAGAGGTATTCAATGCTAAACCAGCTTGGATATAAACCAGCATTATCAAGATGAACAGTCTTGATATCATAATCTGAATATTATGCTCTTAATTAGGAAAAGCAATTTCAAATGCCAAACTGCAGGTTGACAATAAACATACATATAACCATATCATATATGCATCTATAAGTAGTTCACATGATAGGTGAATGGGCCAATATTTACCTTTTATATATTTCAGATTATGGGTCTTAGTCCCAAATTTAGCTGGTATAATCAATTTATTATGAGAACAAACTACATAAGAGAATTCTTGAAGAATCTTCAAGTTTTTCAATATATGCTAATCTGAATTCTCAATTAGCTCATCATATTTAAACCAGATGGCAAATGATAACCTCAAGTTTATCATGACATGTGCTATCTTTTAGTAAAATTCTGGTTTACTATGGCATAAACGGTTGTATCAGTAAACTTCTGATTTAGTGTGGCTACTTTTGTATCAGTAAATTTTTGTTTACTGTAGCTACTTTTGCCTCAGTAAAAATTCTAGTTTACTGTGACTGCTTTTGTATTAGTAAACTTCTAGTTTACTGTGATACATGATGTAGTACAAATTGAAGAATAAGGTGGGTAACTTCTCACATATATATTATTTTACCCCCTATGATTGTAGAAACATGAAAATTTTTAATCTTCTAATCATTTTAGTCTCAATATGATAGCCATTTGTAAGTAAACTTCAGTTTACTACAACATATGTTTTGACCAAAATCATATAAAAGGAATGACATATTTGTATATAAGCTCCTCGAGAGCCTTCGTTTATTATCCACAATCTAATATTTATCAGACACTATTGGTGTCATGTGTGTTCTAGACAAACAGTTAGCTCTTCAGGAGTTGTTGATATATTTTGTACTATCAAATATTGTTCAGACACTTCTGGTATCATGAGAGAAAATCATAATCAAATAAATAATATAAAATCATTGCTTAAGCACAAGAAAACACCTCTTCGTAATATTTTCCTGCTTCAGGAGAAAATTTTAATTATTTTACTTCTTTAGGAGCAAATTTAAAATATGAAGTATATATGTTCTCCATCATATTACCTCTTCTAGAGGTGAATTATAACATATTTACATCAAAAACGCGTTCATATATACGAGCTTTATTAATATTGCCATATTCACTTCAGGGAATGGATTATATTTAGCAAAATTTCTCATCCTTTTGGAACGGAACATAATTATCTGAACGTGCATTAATCACACCAAATCATGTGATGGCTTAGAACCTCTTTTAAAATAATGCTACTTCAGGAGAAAATCAAGGAATTCAAGTAATATAGAGAAATTTTCTCTAACTTATCTTCAATTGTAACCGTAGAAAGCCTAAGTTATCACTTCTGGTAGTCATAGGCATATACCACTTCTGATGGTTGTATATTTCTTGTGAACTCTGCTGGAGTTTAAGTTGATCTAACAATTTTATCCACTTTGTAATTCTTTATTAAGATAATTAGGATAAAAAATAAATACCAAAATAGGTATTGTATACGTAGCATATAACCAAGCAAGCGACGATAAAGATATTAAACCAAAAATAAGCAAAAGGATCAAGTTAATTTACATAAATTTGGCCACTCCAGACATAAGTGATATCCACATCACTAACCCCGAGAAGACAAGATTACCACCTCAAGGATATAAGCTGCCTTATGATGCTTGGAATGAACAATATCTAACCACGGACGTAAGAGCGTCGCCCTACATCGGAGACGAACACTGAAATAGAAAGTAAATTCGAAGTAAGTGCTCAAAATGGAAGAGTCTCGTGCTGATAACATGTTATAAAATAATGACTGTAAAGTAAAGATAAGTATAGAGAGAGAGAGAGAGATATTATTCAACTTTCAAGCTGATGTACATAATGAACTGAAATCTCCTCTATTTATGGAAGAAAGGAAGTTGTTACTGTAAGCTACTGTGTAAGCTGCTTGTAAGTTGCTTGTAAGCTGCTACTGCAAGTTGCTGTGTAAGTTGCTACTGCAAGTTGTTGTGTAAGATACTTGCAAGTTTCTTGTAAGCTACTACTACACCAGATATAGATTATCTTCTACCGGGGATAATATTTATCCATAATAGAATACCGAAATGATAAGCTTCTTCAGGAGGCTTATTTCCAATAGAGTACTAAATAGATAAACATATTTACGGCGGAGTCCCATATGAATAAGCTTCTTCAGGAAGCTTATTTATAACGGAGTACTAAATGAACATCCATAATATAATATAATATATATTTATAAAAAATTTAAATTACAATAATATTATGCCATTTTCACAAGAACATTACAACTCAAAGCACTCTTCCTATAATTTCTACCACTTATCTAAATCTAACTTTAAAAAAAGAAAAAAATTAATCTAGTCTGATATACAAATACAACTCACACACACACATTGCAACAAAGTGACCATATTTAACTTTGCAAAGTTGAGTCCAAAAATAATATTAGGCCAAGATTCAACATTCAACAACAAATAGATTCTCAAAATTAATATTTATTTATTTTTTTAAAAAGATACTCAAGCTTTTAATATAATCTTCGAATTAGTAATTGTGACTCAAACATTAGTTCAACAAACCAAATCCATTTGGGTGGTAAAAATTAGATTTTAAAGATAATCCACTATTATTGAACAAGCTTAAATAAGTGGGTTTAAATTTTAAACCTGGCTTTATGAGAAATTTGGAGAGGATATTGTATAGACTTGTTAGAAATAGTATAAGGAGGTTGTATACAAAATTTGAAGTCATTTAATGAAGATTTGGAATGGTCCACCATTGTTGAACAAGCTTAAATAAATAGGTTTAAATTTTGAATCTGGACTTGTGAAAAATTTGGAGTTGGGTGTTAGTTAGACTTTTTAGAAATAGTATAAAGAGGTTGTATATAAAATTTGAAGTTATTTAATGGAGATTTGGACTGGTTTTGAACAAGAATTGCAACTGAAAATCGTGAACAAAGTTCGTCTACAGATGCTTGTATAAAGGTGTATAAAAGTGTATAAGAAGTGTTGATACAACCATATACGCTATTATACAAAAATTGACTTCGTCTTCTTCCTTGAACCTCTTCTGAAATTTAACTCAAATCTAGCTCAAATCTACTATAAATCACTTCACATTAAAGTTTTGAACTCCTCTTGATTTTTTTCAATCAATTGGAGCAACATCCAATCCAAATAACTAACAAACTCTAAAAACTCAAATCTAAAATTTAACTCAAAAATTAAAAAAGAGAAATTTAAAAACTAAATTGCGAAGAGTCTCAAAAGCCACTATGCTCTAGAAAAAAAAATTACTTAATTTTGCAGTAAGTTTTTCCCGTCTTAACATCAAACAAAATGGGTAACTTGACCAACTACATTTAACTCCAAAGCTTTTAAAGCAGTGGCCATAAGAAACAAATTTTAAAATAGGGGTTGTGTGCTTTTGCTAGTGCTTTCAAAATATGTTCAATATGAGCTAGGTCGGGTAAGACTTAAAAATATGGGTCCTTTTGATAAAAACTTACCTGCACCAGGTGTTTACACCCATCCAATAAATAAATAACACATGTCACATTATTTAACTACAAGTATTAGTCTCTAATCATAGTTAGCTACCATGTATTTTTCATATCATCTTAACAATAATATTAAAATACTTAATAAAGTCTTGCAAAGCTCCGGTTGAATTGTTCTTATCTATAGATAATGCAAGAGAGAAATTATGACCTTGCGGATGGAGAAAGATTCGAACCCCGGTATTTTCGTAAATACTTCGATTTTCAAGACCGGCTCTTTCAACCGCTCAGACATCCATCCCTTCGCGCTTTGCCCGCCCTATCCATCCGTGCGCTTGCAGGTAGGAGCTTATCTGTGTGATTCACTACGCTTGCCTATGAATGACATCATTAATTTCTTGTTCACTTTCTTGTCCTCCTGCTAGGGTAACTATCATTATTTATATATACACTTAACTTTGAAAAATATATTAAACTTTTAAACTTAACAAAGAAGTATTTACTTTAGCATACTCTCGGTGGAACACATATGAAGATTAAAAAACGAAAAAACTTTACAAAATAGAACTTTCCTTTGTACAGTTATATTGTTTCAGAATTGATCTGGTTTTACCCCACTAATGATGGATCTTCTTAACAAGACGAAAACTTAGCATACATAATGAGAAGCACAAGTGGAGCCATGATTTCAAGCTTATGGGTTCAAGATTCTAATTGTTAAAAGTTACTGCGTTTTAAATTAATAATTTATACATATTTAATGAATTTTATAAGACAAATACAGAGATCGAATTAAAGTTACTGGGTTCGACCAAACTCGCTGCCATCATTCTACCATCATCCCTGATGAGAAAAGTAATTTGCATAATATAATAGGTTAATATGATCTTTCATCTATGAATTTCATGGTCTAAATGGAGGGTGATACTTTCAATTAACTCATCTATATACGGGCAAAATTGGGGAAGTCCAATCTCATAGCCTTTATGACATCCCAAGCCCGGTTTCGAGAGGCTCGAAGCACAATCAGAGGATCGACTCTGAAGTACCCCCTTCGAGAGAGCATATCGAGGACTCATCACAGCATACCTCGAGGCAGTATGAAAATCGATGACCGTCATGGAAAGGCGAGAAATTCCCAACGGCACGTGGTTAGAGCTGACAAGGTCTGAAAGAATAGTACAAGTCTGTACTGAACCATTATACAGTTGTACCAGTAGCATTTCCTTGTCATGATTAGACATGTACTATGTTGGGATTCCCCCCTCCTATATAAAGGGGACCTCTGTCATTATGTAACACAGATGAACATTCAATACAATAGAACATTCTCTGCTTTTATTGCCTAGATGTGCTCAACAATTACTATATAGATTTATTGCTCTTCGTTTATTGCATTTTATTTTATTGTTCTTCACTTATTTCTCATTAACAATTGCCAAAGGCTACCCTCGAGGCCCGATACTACCGAGCTCGAGGTCCCCAGTCTTGTGACCATACTGGTTTGCTTATCATTTCTCTATTACTTACACTAAGTGTTTCCTTACCTAACAACTAGTATTAGATCAAATCAGGTATTTTAGAACCATAAATCAAATATAATTGTTAATACCATTTTCAAGGTAAACAGTTTGGCGCCCACCGTGGGGCTAAAAATAATAGTGATTGTTTTGGTGCTAGTTTTCTGAAAACACAAGTTATTTTTCACACTTTTTCTTGTCCAAGAATCTTTTATTTCAGGTTCAAAATGTTTAACTCAGCAAATGCACGTGAAAACAATGGCCTTGAGTCCCATGGAGAGACTAGTGCAGCGGCCCCAATCGCCGGTGTACTATCACAAAATCCTGGGGTAGTACCAGCACCACTCCCCGTCAATATGGCATCACGCATTGCTGTGCATATCAATATAGGCTCTGATGCCGACGGAAATGTGCGTGAAGGTGACCAACACGAAGCGCAGAGAACTCCAGCTCGGGAAGAAAGAGAATTTAGCCTACAAGTCATATTTAAGATGTTACAAGCGTAGTAAGTGGCTATTGCTCAGCTACAGAGCCAGCAGAAAACTCCAAGCACGGCAGTACCGGAAGCAGCTCCTCGAGTTGAACAGGCACCAGAAAGATCGAGTAACAATGGGTCAGCAGCAGACCCCGCTATTATGAAGATGCTCGAGGACCTCGCCAGAAGGATTGAATTAGGAGAAAAGAAGATAGAAGTTAACGATAAAAAAGTAGAAACCTATAACTCGAGGGTCGATCAGATCCCGGGTGCACCTCCAATTTTGAAGGGGGTAGATTCAAAGAAGTTCGTGAAGAAACCATTTCCATCGAGTGAAGCTTCAAAGCCCATTCCGAAGAAGTTAAGGATGTCTGATATCCCGAAGTACAACGGGAACACGGACCCCAATGAGCATATTACCACTTACACTTGTGGTATAAAAGGGAATGACTTGAAGGATGACGAGATCGAGTCCGTCTTATTGAAAAAAATTGGAGAAACACTGTCGAAGGAGGCCATGATGTGGTATCACAACCTACCCCCAAACTCAATACATTCGTTTGCCATATTGGCAGACTCCTTCGTGAAGGCACATGCTGGTGCCATCAAGGTTGCCACAAGAAAGTCTGATGTCTTCAAAATTAAACAAAGGGAGAACGAGATGTTAAGGGAGTTTGTATCTCGCTTTCAGATGGAGCAAATGGAATTACCACCAGTCTCCGATAACTAGGCAGTGCAGGCCTTCACTCAGGGCTTGAACGAATGAAGCTTGATAGCTTCGAAGCAGCTGAAGCAAAATTTGATCGAACATCCCGTCGTAACTTGGCAGACGTTCACAACAGGTGCCAATCCAAAATTAGGGTCGAGGACGACCAATTGGTGCCCCATCGGGTTCAGTATATCCAAGCAGGCTATTAGCAAAAGAACCAAGGAATGCGGAAAGGGAGTTGAGGTCGAGCAAGGAAAGGTATCAACCATATGTCAAAGATCGAAGAAACGCTTCAGCGCATAATATACTTCGAAATGATCGAAGAATGGATCGATTCCAAAGCTCCCAGGGACTCGTGAGAAAAGCCGGATTCAATAGGCATTCGGTACCAGTGGATGATGCACCTCGATTGACAAAGTACAACTTCAACATCGACGCTTCAGGCATCGTGTCGGCCATAGGCAAGATCGGAGACACCAGGTGGCCCAAGCCCATACAATCAGATACTTCCCAAAGGAACCACAATTTAATGTGCAAATACCATGGAACTCATGGGCACAGGACCGAGGACTGCAGACAACTTCGAGAGGAGGTAGCCCGATTGTTCAACAAAGGGTACCTTCGAGAGTTCCTCAACGATCGGGCCAAAAATCACTTTCGAGAAAGAGATGCCAACAAAAAAAATGAACCAAAGGAGCCACAGCATATCATTCACATGATCATCGGAGGGGTCGACGTCCACAAGGTCCCATGTTCAAGCGAACAAAAGTATCCATCACGAGGGAAAGGGGGACTCGGGACTATATACCCGAGGATACCCTCATATTCAGCGAGGAAGACATCGAGGCCTTATCTCAGCCTGTTGGTCCAAGAAAGGATATAGTTCTGAATATTGACAAAGGAACTCCGATGAACCAGGTCCATCACAGGTGACATAGACCAGCAGAGTTAAAGTCACATGAGATGCACATGCATGAGATAAATGTATTCTGGTAAAATTGAGATATCTTCTGATCGAAAATATTGAAAAAGCGAAATTGGAGAAGGACTCCTTCTTCAATAAGAATAGAATCTAAGATAAGGAAGGATTTAAGAGTTGAGTTTGACTAGAACTTTTCTACCAAGGAAGAGTTGCATTAGGATTCTAGTTAATTCCTTATCTACTAACTCATATAAATTGCAGATTGTTCTTATTGTATATAGACGCACAAAAAAAAAATTATCAAGAATTGAGAGAAAAAATCGTGAAGAAATTTCGCAACCAGTTCGAGCCAAATTGGAGAGTGCGAATACGGAGCTACTTGAACCAGCTAGAAGAACCAGTTCCATCTGTTGTCTTTTAGTCTAGTTTATTGTAGTAGATGGTCTAAAATAGTACCTTTTCAGCTTTCTTAGAAGCAAATTGTACTAGGTACTTGAGTTGTATCATTCAAGTTAGATTTAACTTGACGTAGTCACAACAGCCTGTGACGTGTTGTTATAAGGGTTAGAGTTAATCCTTAGGTTTACAAAAGAGTTTATTTTGTAAATGTTGTTGGNCCACACAAATCACCCCCCCCCCTCTTGTGTGGTATTGACGTATAAAACATCAATTGGTATCAGAGCAGGTTATTATTGAAGACGCTAACACCTTAGGAAAAGATCAAGATGAGTGCATCACCTGGGAACTGGGAAGGACAATCAACTACTAGGCCTCAACTCTTCAATGGCCAGTACTACTCCTGGTGGAAGAATAGGATGAAGGATCACTTAATTGGAGAAGACTATGAACTATGGGACATAGTCACTGACGGTCCTTTAGCCACCATGAAGAAGATTGTTGAAGGAGTAGATGTGCCAAAGACTAGAGCTGACTGCACTCCTGAGGATTTGAGAAAGTGGGAGAAAAATGCTAAGGCCAAGAAGTGGCTTGTGTGTGGACTCGGTCCAGATGAGTATATCAGAATTCAAAGTTNTATATTCTCAATATGATAATTTCACCATGAAGGAAGGAGAGACCATCCAAGAGATGTATACAAGGTTCACTACACTGACCAATGAACTCAAGTCTCTTGGAAGGGTCATTCTTAAAGAAGACAAGGTTGAGAAAATTCTGACAAGGGTCTTGCCAGTCTCTTGGGAAAGCAAAATTATAGCCATTCAGGAATCTAAGAACATTGAAACTCTTAAGCTGGATGAGCTGATTGGAAATCTCACTACCAATGAACTTAGAAGGCAGACTATGAAGATGGATGGTCCCAAGAAGGAAAGGAGTTTGGCATTCAGAATCACTGAAGAAGCTGATCTGGAGAAGGATGAAATGACCATGATCACAAAGGACTTCAAGAAGTACCTAATGATAGCAAAGGTTCCTTCAAGAAGTGGAAGCTACAACAAAACAAGGGTTCCTGAAAAACAAACCAATGAGGAGTGTTACAAGTGTGGCAAGACTGATCACCACATCAAAAATTGCCCTCAATGGGAAATTGAATGGAAGAAAGAAAAAGTTGAACGAAGGAACAGGTTCAAGCCAAGAAAAATAACATCAACAAAGGCAATGGTTGCTTCTTGGGGTGAAAGTTTAGATGAGAAGTCAGATGATAAAGATGGAGATGAACAAGCACTTATGGAAATTGGAGAATCCGATGAGGAATCTGAGGTAAGTATAATTCATCTCAAAGACAAGATTAAATTTTTGTCTAAAGAAAGTCTATCTGAGTTACTCCTGGATTTCATTGATGAATCTGAGGATCTAAACAATGAAAAGAAACAATTGTCTAAGGAGTGTGTGATTTTGAAAGCTAAGTGCAAAAATCCGGAACTTAGGGCTAGAGAAAGTGATAGTAAAAATGTTGAGTTAAAGAACCAGGTTCATGAACTTGACACCACTGTCCTAGAGCTAAGATCTAAAAATCTAAAACTTAAATTAGGAACAAGTAAAAACAAAGTTGATCACACACAACTCACATTATAAGAAAACCTAGGAAAAATGAAAGACGAGTTGTACAAAAGAGATGAGCAGATAAGAGTCCTTAAAGAGGATTTAAGCAAGGTCAAGCATGAACTAGATAGAACTAGCAAATGGAACAGGTCCTCTGATACTTTGACATGGCTACAGGAACATCATAGTAGCAATAGAAGAGGACTTGGCTTTGGGAATCCGCTACCTAAGTGGGATCCTAAAAGCAAGTACCTCACTCTTTCTGAGAACAAGATTTGTACTCACTGTGGTAAGACTGGTCACTTTAAAAGTGAATGTAATGCAAAAGAAAAGTCCAGTCAAAAGAACAAAAGAACAAAAGTTTTGTTCGAGGGAAGAATTGGCTACCAAGTTGGGCTAAAAAGAATTTAATTCATCATTTTGCTTATAGAAGGGGACCCAAACTAGTTTGGGTTCCTAAGACTAACCCTTGATTTTCTTTTTTAGATTCAAGTGAAAGGTAGTAGCCAAATATGGTACATGGATAGTGGCTGCTCAAAATACATGACTGGCATCAAGGACTAGTTCCTTTCACTTGAGGACCTCAAAGGAGGAAATGTATCCTTTGGAAATGGAAAGAAAGGTGAAATCACTAGGGTTGGTAATGAACAAGATGATGAGAAATTGGGCTGGTCAGAAACTCAGTCCAAACTAAAGCAACACTGGAGGAAGGAACAGGTGATGGAACAGGTTCATCCATCCCGGGCAACATGACAGGGGAATAGAACAAAATAAACCCAAACTTCGTTGGAACCTGTACCTGAACCTATTCCACAGCAACAAAGCAATGAAGGAACATCAAAGATTAACTAGTTGGTTGGGAAACAATGCAGATATCTTTACAAAAGCACTGAGTAGAGAGAATTTTAAAAGGAACAGTTTACTATTAGGGATGATTGAACCAGTTCAGAATGTAAATACATTAAAATGAAAACAAAGAAAAAAATTTGGCTAGAAAAGTCTGAAACGGGTGTAAATAATCATATTAACAATTGCTCAGTCTCATACTGTAAAAAGTATACTCTTATGTCATGTTTTGATATGACTCACTGATCACAAATGAAATGTTTTCTATCTTTGCAAATTGAGGCTTGATCAAGAGGATTCTAAAATGATGAACCTGGTTCATCGTGCTAGTTCATCTGAAAGACGAGGTATTTGTTCTACACTCTGCAAACTTTGAAATACTAATAATTAAATCATGAGCAGAACTCTGTCCAAACTCAAAATCTTTTCAAAGCCTATCCATTTGACTTTGAACCAGTTCTGTTTCAATAAGAATCCTCACCAAATTAAAATAACAAGATTCTAGGGAATCCTTAACCATCAATTCAAAACTAAAAGTTCATTCAAGACATCCCCTCCCTTACAAAACCATTCCTAAATTTTTGATGACTGGGGTAACATCTGTCTCAAGTCCACCTTCTAAGGTCATCTCTGATGTTGCTGAAAAATAGAAAATAGGTTCATATTGGTTGGGTCTGTAATAGATGTGGAGTTGCCGGAAACAATAAGAATAGGGGGTAAAAATTAAATTAAAAAAATGAGAGTGAGGGAGTACGGAGTAATGAGAAAGGGAAAAGGGAAAGAAGTGGTTGATTCTTCACCCACATCTGAATCTGTTAGAATGGATATTTGTGGAGCTGATCCAGAAAAGGAGGAACAAAGTAGCAAGAACGCAGGGGGAAGTGAATCAGGAAAAACCGCTGAAGGTTTAGTAAATTTAGGAAAGGTACAGATGAACCTGGTTCATCTACTTAGGAAACTCTGGTGGATCTGCTGAAAATGTTAGGCGATAATTACAATCCAAAGAAGAAAAGAACTCCTAAAGCTCAAACATCAGGAACAGAAAGAGAAAGTAAGAAAAGAAAAGCTGCTCCTTCTGAGACTTCTAATAATTCTCTTCCAAGAGGAAGAACTACAAGGAGCAAGGTAAAGCAAAGTGAGGACGAGTTGAAGAGAGCTTTAGAGGAGAGTAAGAAGAAAAGAGCGGAAAAAGGGAAAGAAAAGTTTGTTGAGCCTATTGAGGCTGTTGAAGTGGATGAGATGGACCTGGTCCATCAAAGTCAGAAAGTGGCAGAGGTAGAGGTTCAGACCCTAAGCTTAAGAAAGCCAAGACTTCCTCAAAGAAGTCTTCATCTGTTTCTAAGTCTGCTGAACCATCCATCTTGGCTAAATGAACCAGGTCTGCAGTTTTTCCAAGCCTTAATTTCCTAGCCTGCCTAGAACTTCAGTGACCCAGATTCAGAATTCTTGTTTGTTGCTCATGTTTTAACTGTTTTTGTTTTATTTTGTGGATTGTGGCAGAATCGTATTCGCTCTATCAATGAAATCTGATGCTTTTTGCTCTGACTCAGTATCTCTATTTTTGGATAGTTTGAATTCTTAGTTGATTATTGATGATTAATCCATGATTGCATATGCAGTTGCCCAAATGGTCACGAGTAAGTGTTAAAAATCTGGGATTCACACAATTTTTTTTGCATCTTTTTGATGATGCCAAAAGGGGGAAGATAGGTTGTGCTCTGAACATGTGATATTTATAACCTAATGAACATGATTCTTTGTGATAAATGCTTAATACTCTTATATGTGTCAATGTTGGACTAAGATGAAACAGGCCTGAAGCACAAATTTTGTCATCATCAAAAATGGGGAATTTGTTGGCTCAAGAAAGGAAATAGTTTTGAAGATTGACAAAGGAACTCCGAGATGAACCAGGTCCATCACAGGTGACATAGACCGGCAGAGTTAAAGGCACATGAGATGCACATGCATGAGATAAATGTATTCTAGTAAAATTGAAATATCTTTTGATCGAAAAGATTACAAAAACGAAATTGGAGAAGTAATCCTTATTCAATAAGAATAGAATCTAAGATAAGGAAGGATTTAGGAGTTGAGTTTGACTAGAACTCTTCTACCAAGGGAGAGTTGCATTAGGATTCTAGTTAATTCCTTATCTACTAACTCCTATAAATTGCATATTGTTCTTATTGTATATAAATGCACAAAAAATAGAAATTTATCAAGAATTGAGAGAAAAATTCATGAAGAAATTTTGCAACCAGTTCGAGACAAATTAGAAAGTGCGAATCTGGAGCTACTTGAACCAGCTAGAAGAACCAGTTCCATCTGTTGTCTTTTAGTCTAGTTTATTGTAGTAGATGGTCTAAAATTGTACCTTTTTCAGCTTTCTTAGAAGCAAATTGTACTAGGTACTTGAGTTGTATCATTCAAGTTAGATTTAACTTGACGTAGTCACAACAGCCTGTGACGTGTTGTTATAAGGGTTAGAGTTAATCCTTAGGTTTACAAAAGAGTTTATTTTGTAAATGATGTTGGCTCAGAGTTGTAGTGAAGTGTTTGGAGAAAATCCTACTGAGTAGTAGGTTGTGGTTTTTTCACCTTTTGAGTCGGGTGTTTTCCACGTAAAAATTGTTGTGTTCTTTAAATTCTGTAGTTACTTTTCCGCAAACTGTAGAAGTTGGAATACCAAGAAGAACCAGGTTCTTCTATAGAGACTGCACTCAAAAATTGGACACCACACAAATCACCCCCCCCCCCCTTGTGTGGTATTGACGTATAAAACATCACAGCCTTATAATGATGCACTGGTAATTTCTTTCCTTTTAAATAAGTTTCAAATTAAACGTGTGATTGTGGATCCAGGTAGCTCGGACAACATAATCAGGTCGAGGGTTGTTGATCAGCTCGGGCTGCTCGACCAAATCGTGCCCGCCTCTCGAGTCCAGAACAAATTCAATATGGCGAGTGAGACAACGAAGGGGGAAATAATCCTCCCAGTCAACGTCGCCGGTAAGATTAAAGACACCAAGTTCCATGTCATCGAAGGAGACATGAGATACAATGCCTTGCTCGGGAGGCCATGGATTCATAGTATGAGGGAAGTGCCATAAACTCTTCACCAAATGATGAAGTTCCAAACAAAGGATGGTGTAAAAATGGTGTATGGAGAGCAACATGCAGCAAAGGAGATGTTTGCAGTAGATGACGTGGCACTGGCGTCGACACCTTCCGCCTCGGAGAAGTCCAAAGACAAGCAGTTGATCCCGAGGAACAGGCAGATAGCCAAATAGCAATTGTAGTCTACACCCTCGGTTGAACCCGAGGAACGGGTGATCGATGAGCAATTGATCAAGGGTGACAATGTCAACGGTCGAAGAGCTTGATCAAGCTTCAGTCCGAGGTAAAGCATGCATTCGAAAATGAGGTAACATATTTTCTCAAAAGACCCATTCCCATTTCCCAACATCGATCACTTGATCGATACCACGACCTGCCATTGAGATCCTTACTTTTCTCGATGCTCACTCCGAGTATAATCAAATTCAAATGAATCCGAAAGACCAGAAAAAGACTACGTCTATCGCGAAGTATGGTTCATATTCTTATAATGCAATGTACTTCGGGTTAAAGAACATGAAATCCTCATAAAGAACGCCTAGGGAATGAGATATTCGAGCATCAAATAAGGAAATCTTATAGAGTTTTACATCGATGGCATGTTAGTTAAGTCCCTACGCGTAGAGTGCCATTTGACACTTTTGCAGGTAGCGTTCGACATCCTCAGAAGGTACAACATGAAGCTCGGCCCTTGGCGTCGATTTGGATGAATTCTCAAAGTCTCATGGTGTCGATCAGAAGAGTCAAGGCCACCGAGGGCCCAAATTTCCGTTGTTTGGGAGCCGGGGCTTAGTCCTAAGAAAAGTCACTTTCAACACTCGAAACTCGAATGAATGAATAAAGGCTTGTACCACATCCTCGGAGTAATAGACAGAAGGTCCTATGAACTTAACGCCATGGAAGGCGAACGACTTCCAAGCAACTAAAACATATTAACGCCCAAGTGCTATCATCGCTAAGGTACAACCTTCTCCTTTTTAATTCAGGTTTCATACTAACTCATTGCAGGCGTTCGATCGAGAGGAATCGAAGCACCCTTCAGCTCGAAGACCTTGGGTTTTAAAGCATGCATTGCACTCTTTTCCCTTAGATCGGGTTTTATCCCAAAAGGTTTTTACCGGCGAGGTTCTTAATGAGGCAACATCCATATGCTACCTAAGGACCACACAACAAATATTCAAGGTTTATTTTTAATCAACCTCGAATACTGGGGGCATCCTCTCGGAGGTTATCTTCTCGAAGGAATCAAGTTATGCCTAAGAATCCCTCGATAGAAGAATGTTGTATTAGGCCAAACGGTCAAATGAACTGTGTCCATGTAGAATAATCGAGCCTCTGAACATGTACACACATATCAAGTAATCAAAGAATCCTCTTTGCTCATCAAAATGCTTTGTGCCTCAAAAAATTTTACTACTTTCACGTAAGATGCCTCAAGGCCCAAAAACTCTCAAACACTCGGGGACTGTCATCGACAGTCAGCTTATCGATCCGTCCAAAACTCGAATTTGTAAGACCTCAATGAGGCAACTCCGAGCCAGTAAGCCCTCGATGAGGCGACATCAAATTTATAAGACCTCAACAAGGCATACTCAAAATCGTAAGACCTTAGAAAAAAGGCATACCCCGATATTAAGTCCGAGGCTATATATTCGAACTTGTAAGACCCCTAAAAAGGCATACCCTCGGAGACGTCCAACTGCCACCATAAAACTAAAGGCCTTTAAATACTTCGAAAATACTTCGAAAAGAATTGGTTAATCAGGCTACCCTCGGCATAAGAAAAGGAGCTTAGGTAACATTAGCTCCGAACAATGAAAAGGCTTCGAAACGATCAGCCTTCAATAAAAAGTCTTCGAAACATCAGCCTTCGAGAAAACCTCACAAAGTACTCAATTATCGTCGCATATCGAATTATAATTGAGGTTCTTATTTGAACCATTGAAGATTCGGACGAACACAAAACATGTCAAGGCATATCCAAAACTTTAAAAGTCTTAGCCAAAATGAGGGAAAACTATAGCCATATTAGAGGTCGAATTGATCCAATCTAAAGAGCCTAAGGGCCAATTTGTAAGACCTCAACGAGGCAACACCACATTTGTAAAATCTTAAAAGGTCATAGCCTCGATATTAAGGCCAAGACCATAATATCGAACTTATAAGACCTCTAAAAGGGCATACCCTCGATATGAAGGCCGAGGTCATCTCGCTAGGGGACTAATCATAAGACCTCGATGAGGCAAAATCAAGCTTATAAGACCTCAACTGCAAGCATCAAAATTCAAACCACAAAAGCAAATACAAAGGCAAGATGAAAATTTATGCAAAAACAAGACGAAAGATCTCTTTATATAAATGGTGGTACAAAGGTACATTTACAACACTCCCACAGGGAGCCTTTTACTGAAAGAAAGCCTAGTCTATCATTATCATCGGTGACTTCGTCTTTTCCCCCTCGGGGAATTTGCCTTCATCAACCCCCTCGGGACTAGCATCCACGTCAGATTCCTCCCCTTCGTATTCAACATCGGCTTCATCGTCAGTAGAAAGGAGGAACTTGGCATTAATAGCGTCTGCCTTAGCCTGCTCTATCTCCTCCGAGAGATCAAAGCCCTTATCATGAATCTCCTCGAGGGTCTCCCTCCGGGATCTGCATCGGGCGTACTCATTGCTTCTTCTCTCTCGATCGGAAGCCTCCCTCAACCTCATCCTAGCATCAGCAGCTTATTTTAGATAGACGGTTTCCTTCTTGTCGGCCTTTATTCGGACTCATTCAGCTTCGGCTCGAGCCTCCGCAACTTCGGCCTTCATCTTCAAGAGATCGGTTTTGAGCTTAACTATCTTGCTCGCTTGAATCGAGTTGCTCTCTCGAGCATTGCGGAGTTAAATTTCAAGGGTAGAGACTTTAGACAAAGTGTTTTTTCTAGCCGCAACAAGGGCATCCATCTGTGCTTTCAATTCGTTGCACTCAGAATTGATCTGGTCGACTTCGCCCCGAAGGCGTTCCAGCATCTCGGTCTCTCGCTGCAATTGAGACACCAAAATACTAGCTCCTGAAGATGGGAGAGGAAGCCTAAATTCCTTCAAAACAGAAGTTACCTGTTTCTCGAGGTCGTCCTCGTAAGTACAACATCGGTTCAACTCCGATCGGAGGTATGTCAGCTCTTTTTCCTTCTTGTCACAAAGAAGCCTAAAGGATCTCTCCCCCATCCAAGGACCTCCAAAACTTGGCCTCACATCGAAGCAGCTCAGCCTTAAGTTTGTCAAAGGCCTATGAAAAAGAAGGCCCAGTTAAAAAAGAGAAGAAATTATGGAGTAAAAAGGTCATAATGTTGTCTAAAAACTCACTATATAACAGAGTCGCTGAGCCTCCTTAAAGGTCGAGTTTTCATCTACCGATCCAGCCTCAGCGGCCCCGGTAAAGCTACTCTGGAAGGGGTCGTTTCCTGTTGTCTTAGCCTCAGGAAAACCACCCGAGGCCCCCCTCGGAGTACCCTCTTACGTATCACAAACTGCCGCCAAGGCAGGGCCTTCGCCCCCCCTCCCCCTCCTTTGGGGCCTCTCCCTCGAAGCTGGGGGCCTCGAGTCCAGCGAGCTTAATGGCCTCAGGAGGCCCCCTAGTTCGAGCCATCGGTGTAAGTCCATTCTCTTCAACAACATTATCATCCACAGATCGACCAACGAATATAAAATCCGCGTCGATAGTTGCATCCCCCTCGCGCCTCCGGGCAGGTTCTACTTCGCTGTGAATATCTTCATCCCTTGAGGATATTTTCCTTTTATTTTCTTTCTCTGGCTCTGGAGCCGAAGGTTCTTCCTCCTCACCGATAGGGGATGGCCTCATCTCATAAAACTCACGGATGCCTGCAGCAGAGAAATTGATAAACATAAAAGAAAAGTATTTCTTAAAGAGAGGAACTGCATAGCACACACCGTGGTATTTCGCCTCCCATCTGCCCTTCGAGAAATCTCGCCACTTGCGTTTGTCGTAGATCGAAGAAGCTGTCAATTTACGGACCTAGTTCACGAGATCGAGGATTACATCTGGCCTCCACGTGTGGGAGAGGGAAACGAGCGTTTATACGAAGTTCTCCCAAAAACGAGAATGATAAAATACAGCATATTACTTACGTTTGAAATTCCATTCCCTGGGGAACGGCAAGAACTCCGCAGGGATGATGTCAACGGTCCTCACTCGAATAAACCGACTCATCCATCCTTGGTCCTCGTCCTTGTCGTCACTAGCAAAGGGGGACTTGGTGGATCGGCGTCGAAGTGTAATCAGTCCACGGAGATGCAGAGGCCGATACAACCAAATAAGGTGACTGAGAGTGAATTCAAGCTTGATCTTTTCATAAAAAAATCTCATCATCGGCACGATGCCCCAGAAAGACGGATGGATCTGAGCCAAAGTAACTCGATGCTTTTGGCAAAACCCAACCACGAGATAGTCGAGGGGACCTAACGTAAAGGGATACGTGTACACGTTCAGAAACCCTTCTACATGGGTCGTAATATCCTCCCCCCGAGAGGGTATCTACAGTACTACTCTTTCTCCCCATCCACAGTCTCTCACTCTCTCCTCGCGACCTCGAGATATCTCTCCTAGATCGACTGAATGTGCCTCGTTACGTGCTCTCGAAGGCCAGCAACGTCGGGGGGTCTCTCTAGCATAAAATCCTTCTTCAAAATGAAGCAGTTTAGTTCGTTAAACGTCGGCGGTGTACCACCGGCCAGGCACGATTCTAAGGTGGGGCTCCCCCTTTTTGGTGAACGGATTTGGATATGGTGGCCATAATTTCTTGAAAACAAGAAAGGAGAGATGAAAACTTCGAGAAAAGCTTTAAGACGAAAAAACTGCTAGAAGGAAAGAACTCTAGGGAGAAGATGGTCGCACAAAGAAATAAAACCCTTGATGAAAGGGAAATCAAATATATATAGGAGGAAAGCGGTGACTATTCATTGATTTTGATAGCCAATTAGCTCTGACGAAGCAATTATGACTTTTGGGGAAATGTACCAACGGGCCACTACGGTCACCTCGCGGTCACGTCAATGACGGCATCTTGCAATATCTCGAAGGGTCGAGAAGTTGAATCAATTTCTTACCAATCCGTCCTAAGAAGGGCAAGCTATTGAAACCAGAACAACCCGATTTTAAGGGTCTCTGCTGTGCCGAGCCTGAGCTCTAGGGATTTGAAGTAAAAATCAAATATGGCCTTCAGATAGACACTTAAAGGCGGAACACGGAAGGCATTAATACAAAGTAAGAATGAAGCAAGAAGATCCTTTGTATTCCAAAAAAGCATATTTACATGAATACATTTACAAGGCTCTCATACAAAGCCCTTACCACAAAAGAAGAATAAAATAGAACGAAAAAGGACTTAGTCTTCATCTTCACTGCTCTCCGAGCCGCTAGCGGAACCCTCGTCAGGAGAGATTAGTGTTGCCGATTCTTCCTCTAAGGCTTTCGCTTCCTCGATCTCGGCAGAAAGATCGAAACCCATGGCATGCACTTCCTCGAAAACCTACCTTCGGGCCTCTAATCGAGCACAACCAATGGTATGAGTCAGCCTGAGCTCGGCTTCTTTGGATATCCTCCTGGACTGAGCATTTGCAGTAGCAGCATCATCCCGGTATGAAGATATTAGCTCGTCGGCCTCGGACTTAGATGCGGATAGAGCAGCAGTCGATTCAGCATGAAGCGCTTTGTATTTTTGGACCTTCCCTTGCGCACCCTGAAGGAGATGCTGAGTCGAGACCAGTTTCTCGAAAAGATTATACTTCTCCGAAGACATGTTGTCCATGCTCCGCTTTAAGTCGAGGATCTCGGCATTGTTTGCCACAATCTCTTCCCGAAGTTGCCCTGTTAGGTCGTCTTTCTATTTGATCTACAGAACCAAGTCAAATTGTTGAAAGCTGAGTTGTGAAAACGGAAAATAAACCATCGAAGGCTAAGTTACCTATTCGATGAAGTTGGCCCGCTTTTGGAGCGCTTTCTCCGAGCTTGCTCGAAGATCAATTCAGCTCCTCTTCCCTTCGGGCATACCGAGTCTTGAGATCATTCGACTCCGACTTGAGTCTCCCAAGATCCTCCTCACAAAGAGTCAGCTCGGCTCGTAACTTGGAAAAGTCCCGGTCATAGAGCATCACGACCTGAAACACGAAGGAAAGGAGTTAGAAAAACAAGAATCAGAATCCAAAGCACAAACACTACATCAAAAAATTACCTGCTTCTGGAGATTCTCAGCCTCCGCGAGAACAAGTGAGGCATCAAAATCAGTCTCCTCCTCGACGCCAGTGAAATAATCTCCAAATATGTCATTCTCTCCTTGGGATTCCCCCACGTCGAGGGTTCCCCTATTTTGGGAATCCCGTATTTGCCCTGAGGAGAACGACAGACCTGGTGGAAAATCACCTATATCATCAACCTCGATCGAAGCCTTCTCTCGCTCTCGAGGAATTTCGGAGTTGGGTCCCCCGACTTCGCCGACCAAGTGCTCATCGGCACAGGATGTACCATGGTCAATGATCGGCTCGGGGACTTCATTTACATCCCCCTCGAGAGTCTCCTCAACTCGAGGCGAGACCGTATCAGCAATCGCTGGCTCAGCAGCCCTCGAAGCATCGATGCTTCGCTTTCCCCTAAGTACCAAGGGCAATTGTCATCATCCTTCATCTTCGGCACGAAGGCTCTCAGCAGCTGTCGAAGTCAAGACCGCAGTATCGACCTTAGGCCCCCGAGCCTTGGCTGTCTTTGGCTTCAGAGACTCCGACGACGTCTCCTTCCTTCTCTTTTTGCCTGTGGCGGGTTTTTGAATCGCCACTTTGCCAGGTGGAGGTAGCCTCGATAAAGACGAGGACTATACAGCCTAATCACGTGGTCGAGGGTGAAAGGCATCCCCTCGACCATGTTCAAGAAATATCTTATCATTTAGACGATTCGCTAGAAAGAAGGGTAAATCTGGCTGAGTGTCACTCGATATTGTCGGCAAAAATCGAGGATCACTGGATCTATTGGCGGCGAAGAGGGGTCCACAGGACCTAAGGTGAAGGGATATGTGTATACACTGAGATAGCCAGCTTTGTAGGTGGTTATATCTTCTTCAAATGAAGGGATTTCCGCTTGCACCGCCTCCTCCCAACGGCAGTCGACCTTTACTCTTTTAATATCGGTCACCAGACTGATATATCGAGACATGGGCTCGCATCGGCCCGCTATCGAAGAAGGTTTTTCAATCTTAAAGTCGGATGATGTGTCACAGGGCCCGGGGATGCACTCCTCAACGCAATGAGGTATTGCCTTTTTGCTCTTAGACGAGCGTGAAGCAGAAGGGGCTTTCTCTTTTTGAGGGACCGTCTTAGAAGTTTTGGCCGTGACTATGTTAAAATTTCAGAATAAGAAGAAGAAAACTAGGGAAGAGATGAACGCAGATAAGGGATAAAGAAGAAGCTGTTAAATGGGGATTTGAAGATGTTGCAAAGGGTAAAAATTTGAAAAAAGAAGGGTTGGAATATTTATAGAGGTTCTCTAAGCGTGTTGGAGGAGTTGAAAGGGCGGCAAATAGTGGTTCAGGGGCTTTCCAAGAATCGTGCTCTGTACAACCTTTCTGTCACATCAGTTATTGACCTCACGTGGCTGACGTCACGGTGGAGAAATCGAAGAACCAAGAATTCAAAATTGTTTCTTGTTATTTCACTCTAAGAAACGCGGGGACTATCTGTATACGGCCAAAATCGGGGAAGTCTGGTCTTAGAGCCTCTATGACATCCCAAGCCCGGTTTCGAGGGGCTCGAAGCACAGTCTGAGGCTCGACTCCGAAGTACCCCCTTCGAGAGAGCATATCGAGGACTCATCACAGCATACCTCGAGGCAGTATGAAAATCGATGACCGTCATGGAAAGGCGAGAAATTTCCAAGGGCACGTGGTTAGAGCTGACAAGGTCTGGAAGAATAGTACAAGTCTGTACTGAACCATTATACAGTTGTACCAGTAGAATTTTCTTGTCATGATTAGACATGTACTATGTTGGGATTCCCCTTCCTATATAAAAGGGACCCCTGTCATTAAACAGATGAACATTCAGTACAATAGAACATTCTCTGTTTTTCTTGCCTAGACGTGCTCAACAAATTACTATATAGCTTTATTGCTTTTCGTTTATTGCATTTTATTTTATTGTTCTTCACTTATTGCTCATTAACAACTGCCGAAGGCTACCCTCGAGGCTCGATACTACCGAGCTCGAGGTCCCCAGTCTTCTGACCATACTGGTTTGCTTATCATTTCTCTATTACTTACACTAAGCGTTTCCTTACCTAGCAACTAGTATTAGATCAAATTACGTATTTTTTGAATCATAAATCAAATATAATTGTTAATAACATTTCAAGATAAACAGCATATGTCCTTTATTTCTAAGTTGTTCATTGGAGTAGGCAACTTGATTTTGGTAAAGGAGATGGTGAAAGTTCTCGTACCTTTATAGGTGCTCCTCTTGATGACGCAAAACTTTGGAAGTAGATCGGTTCGAAAATAAAAGAACACCATAAGAAGACAGGAATAAAAGAAATAATAAGTAAGAACTGACGGCAACCCTGATTCTTTTTAATTTATGTTAGTATGACATAATTCTGTTTTTTATTTTTTATTTAATTAAAATAAGATTCTTAATAGACCTTATATTGTGTTCTATGGTTAACTTAACTACAGCATAATATTCGGTGCGGGTAAGTCTTTACTGTCATTTTTTATTATGATATGCATGTATATATAAAAGGTAAAAGAAGCCAGTTTAATGCAAAATAATGGCTCGTCCGGAGCTTTTGATGTGATATAAAACTCCGCAAGATCTAGTTTAATGTTAGAGGAATGAAAATGTACAATAACCACTTAATTATGCAGTGGTCGAACTTTCTATAGGGTTATTATTCATCGTATAAGTATAAGAATATCATATTACTGTTTACCTCATAATTAATAATTCTTATATTCTTATTTGCGGCATAAATATTCCTTCATTTTTTGTTCAAGCATAGCTTGTATATGAACCTAAGGACCCCCTGATAGAAATTATAATTTGTAATATTAGAATAAAGTACTCTAAAAACTTTATAGTAAAAATTCATGATAAAGAAAAAAAAACAAAATTAAATACTAAACCATGATACATATCAGTGAATATTGTAATATGAGCTCATGATGATAAAAATTTCTTTTTGCTAAAGAAACATATTACTTGATCTATTCTATCCCTCATGATATGTATATATCTTAAATCGGACATCCATTTCAAGTGCATATTTCGTTTTTGCATAACAGGTTATGAAAATTTAGGGAAGCGACTGGGCTTATATTCATGGGCGAAGCCATACTTAAGTTAGGGTTAGTCAATTGACCACTCTTTGTCGGAAAATTACATTACGTATATAAGTAAAATATTAGGTTTTAGAGGTACATATCATATATTGAACACTCTTTGTCGGAATTTTTTTTACTTATTTCAAATTTAAACACCATTTCGAAAATTCCTGGCATCGCTATTCGTTACTGCATATTTTATATGTGCCAATCGCCATTTAAAAAAATTAAATGCTAAACCATAATAGATATCAATGAATATATATATTGTATAACTCATAACATCATCATGTCTCGTTATCTAGTTATTATTATTCTTAAAATAAGTTACTATTGCTTAAAACTTAATCAAGTTAAAAGTGCAGCTCTATTTGATAAGTTACTGTAAAGTGCTCGAGAGGTGTACTATCACTATTGCCTTCGACAAACGCAACTCTAATTCACTAGAGCTCTAATATTCATGTCCAAGCGCAACTCTAATTTTCAAATGCTATTTTCACTTGAAATTGTTTTTCTTTTGTTTTTAGAATTTTACAATTCTTTATGTCCAAACGCTCACTAAGGCTGGTTAAGCCAAAGAAACACTCCTATTATATATCCTGGGTCTCAAATCTACTACGTGCATGCTAGTGCTAATATATATACTTCCTCTCTTCTATTTAGACGATACACTTTATTTATTAGTTTGTTTAAAAAAAATTAATATATTTTTATATTTAGAAATAATTTAACTTAAAGTTTTAATAAAAAAATTTTATAATCACATAAATATTATGATTCCACGAAACTTAAATTTTTAAAATCACATATTTTATAAGTCATTATGTCAAAGTCAAATTAACCGATCTAAATTGAAAGAATTCACGTTGGACCGCCCATGTGTCATGACCATTGTCCTATGCTGCAATATTATTTGGGACATGTGTCACTTTTTCATAACTTTCCCAAATTAAAAGGCCTTCTGTTCTCACTGTTTTCTTTATTTTCTGAATTCCTAACTATGCTATCGCTGCTGCGTGTCACTGTTCTTCCAGTATTGTTGCTTCTTCCTTATGTAGTCTTGTCACACTTCATTGTTGAAACTGTACCAGGCTTCAATGGAAAACTTCCTTTCAAACTCGAAACTGGGCAAGTATCAGTGTTTCAATATTTACATACTTTAAAGTCTGGATTTTGCCTATAATTAATTGCCTATGTTGATTCAGTTACGTAGGTGTTGGAGAAGAGGAAAAAGTGCAGCTATTTTATTACTTCGTAAAGTCAGAAAGAGACCCAGAAAATGACCCTCTTTTGCTTTGGTTCACCGGAGGTCCTGGTTGCTCCGGCCTCTCTTCCTTTCTATATGAGATTGGTATGTTTAATTTCGGTTGCTTTACATCTAATTTTAACTAACTATTTTGGGTCAATTAAAATATCTTTGACTTTTGTTAGCTCAACAACTTGTTTGGATGGATGTTACCTATTGTATTGTATTGTATTGTATCGTATTCTCACTTAAATATGGTGATTATTTTGGTTGTTACTTAAAATTTTATTGTATCGTATCGTTAAATCCGTCATTACGTAACGACGAAATATGCCATTTTATGTAACGACCGATTTGGTGTGGTCGCGTCGTTACCTCGTCTTTTTCTCTCGATCTCACCCTTCATTATTATTACTCAATCTCACTCTTCATTGTTAATCTTTTTTTTATCATATTGCAAGTTTATTCTTCATATTGCTGGTTTATGATATCATAAAACAACGGCAAACGATACAATCTATCCAAACATTGTATTCACCAAACGATACTGTACAATACAATGCAATACGATACATGATCCAAACAAGCTGCAAGAGTCCAGAGTTGGATATTTAATTAAAAGTTGTTTGGTTGAGCGTCTCCTATTTCCGCAATGCTGAATCTCTTACATCAAGCTTTGTATTTCTGTTAAGTAAAACATTCATTAGAGTTAGAAGAAAAAACAAGAATCTTCTGGACAAGTGTATGCTTCTCGTCTGGATTTTTGTGTCTCTGAAGTTACTAAATTTGCAAAAATCACACTTAAATGCTTCTTTCAGGCCCTTTAATGTTTGATTATGCAAATTCTAGTGGAGATTTCCCGAAATTGGAATTGAACTCAAATTCCTGGACCAAGGTTTTGTAAGCTTAATACCCTTTTACCATTTGCTTGAATTTTCTCCGTTGCTCGTTTATGCAAGCAGTATCTGGTTTTAATTACTAGGTGGCAAACATAATATTTATAGATCAACCTGCTGGCTCAGGATACTCCTACGCAAAGACTTCGGAAGCTTACAATTGCAATGATACTCTGGCTGTAGCTCTAACTTATGAGTTCCTTAGAAAGGTGAAAGAAATTTGTTCTGAGCAAATCTATCTGCATGTTTCGAGCTTTTACAATAACAACAACAGCATACATAGTGTAATCCCACTTTGTGGGGGTTGGGGAGACCTTACTCTACCTTTGTGAAGGTAGTTGTTCGTCGAGATTTTACGTATAGCTAAAATTGCTTCTTGTGATCTTCATGAACATGGTTAGACATCTACCTTTTTTGGATGTTTCAGACTCTAGCTGGCTAATGAAAAATGCATATTCTTAATAGAAGTTAATGTTTCAGATAATAAAAAATATAATGTGATCTTCTGTTAAGTCAAGGCGTTGCCAATAAAACCCAGCCTTAGTTGTGCCAACTCTGGAACATAGTACTTTTATATGATAGGTGGAGAAAGAGTATTTATCTTTGTTCCTCTTGAGTACTGTTTACATATGGTTAATTTCTATTAATGTGTAAGACTAAATTCCAAATTTCCATGATATGCTAGTTTAAAAAATGTGAATAAAGGTTCTAATACAGTTCTGAAAGTCTTGATTCGTTGTAGTGGGATTCATAACTCGTTATCCATTTTGTGTATTCTAAATCTTGAGAGAAGAAACTTTACTATTTTGAGACCTGTTGAAAAAGTGACAAGACCTGTTTGAATCTTATTCTACAAGCATGTATTTATCTCACATCCCATGTCTCAATATCGTTCAGAACTTCCATTCTAATGCTTAAGGTAATCAAAAGTCATGAAACTTTTATAAGCAAATTGACGAGACTGTGAACTTCTTGTGCTGTAGTGGCTAATGGATCATCCGGAATTTCTCAAGAATCCACTATATGTTAGTGGTGATTCCTACTCAGGCATTTTTGTCGCACTGCTTACTCGCAGAATATACGATGGTATTGTGTTTTGTACCTGAGTTAAGGATCAGTCTTTTTGTTATGTTGTTTTGTGACCTTTTTCTTTCTCTAAAGGTATTGAAGTTGGTGAGAAGCCTCGAGTGAATATCAAAGTATGAAACCCCAGTGCTTTCAGTTGCACACCTCTTCTTATGTTTTATTATTGATAGTTCTCATTTTAAGTTTTGACCTCAAACATGAGGTTTCGAATTAAATGTAGGGATATATACAAGGCAACGCTCTAACAGATCATTACATTGACTTCAATGGTAGAGTCATATATGCTCATCGTATGGGACTTATTTCAGATAAAATCTATCAGGTACTGATCTAATAGCTTATGCTCTGTACTCTAGCATTCAAAAAACTAATTGCTAGTTAATGACAGTTCCAGAAAGGAAAGAACAGCACCACCCCCCCCCCCCCCCCCCCCCCCCCCCAAACACAGGCTCTACAGCTATGCTAGCAATTTGAATTCTTGAAATTAATACAATTAGCTTCTTGATTATAGCCTTCAATTTATAATGATTCTTCAATTAATCTTCTTTATGTTACTGTGTAGTCCACTAAAGCAAATTGCAATGGAAACTATGCGGAGGTTGATCCGAATAATGTATCTTGTCTAAATGATCTTCAGAGAGTAGATAGGGTAAGGGAGCACGTTTTGCACTTATAAAATATTAATGTATCTTCAAAGATGTCTTAGACTTAAATATTACTTTATTGCATGTGTGTAGTGCCTCAAGAACATACGCCGGGCACATATTTTAGAACCTTGGTGCGACTTGCCATTTTTAATGAGCATTCTCAAAGAAACTCCTACAAATGCCCGGTCGTTGTTCCCAATTGAAGGACCATGGTGTCGAGTAAGTCTATGTTTCTTCCCCTAATGAGGCCTCCTTAGCATCATATATTGTGTTAATTCTGTTGGTATATTATACAAGAATGTGCAGAGCTAATCTTTTTGACCCCAAAACCAGGAAAAAAATTACATATACTCCTACGTTTGGGCAAACGATAAAGCTGTCAAGAAAGCACTAAACGTTCGTGAGGTATGCAATTATGTTTTTATTCCCACTGTCCATATCCAATTCCTCGTTTAACCCCATCCGAGAAAGAGAAATTGAAAGTAAGAAAAGAGAGAAGACTTTTGAAGTGATATGATCATGAAAAAAACCAGGGAACAACATTGGAGTGGGTGAGATGCAATGACAGCATGCATTATAGAGGTAAAGAGAGAACTGAATCATATGTGTATGATGTCAAAAGTGTCATTGATGATCATCGGCATCTCATCAGCAAATCCTGTCGAGCTCTAATTTATAGGTACTATTCACAGATGGATTTCTTCTTCTTCTTAAGTGACTTTTAAGAATCATATTAGTCACTAATCTTAGAAATATCCTCTATGTTTTACATAATCTTCCAAATTTGGTTGAATTTTAACAATATTTTTGTGCATTAATAAACAAACTAACCTGGTGACATGAATTCGTTGATGTGTGGGTTCACTAGACAAGGGTAAAAAAAGAAGACAAAGAAGCCTCTTGAATATTGAATAATGTGGTTCATCGTGTTATACCTTTGAGTGTTTTGGTTTAAGAAAAATAAGCAATGATGCTATTAGTATTATATTTTAAGCCTAATCACTAGAAAAAAAGTTTCTAGAGAGACTGATAAATTTTTACTTTGTCAGTGGTGATCATGACATGGTTGTTCCTCATTCGAGCACGGAGGAATGGATAGACTCTTTGAAACTGCCTATTACAGATGATTGGGAGCCTTGGTTTGCTGACGGTCAAGTTGCAGGGTTGTTCTTTGACTTTTAAGTATTTTGACTTCCCAAAACTTGAACATGTACCTATAGTTCTTAATCTTACTTGTACTTTGTTTATGTAGATACAAGGTGAAGTATTCACAAAATGATTATGAGCTGACATATGCAACTGTTAAGGTAAGGACTATTCCCTATTGCGAAAAGAACTCTAAAACCAATAACCGTTGCATCTTGATCCTCTTTTCTTTCTTTTTCTTGACTTAATTTAATTTAGGGTGGGGGTCATACAGCTCCAGAATACAAGCCGGAACAATGCCTAGCCATGGTTGATAGGTGGTTTTCCAGTTACCCTCTTTAGTTTCATCGTCGCAAAATATTAATGTATTTATTTGTTTCTCTTGACATAAGTTGCGTCTTCGAAATAGCAACACCACCCTTTATTATGCTTATGTTATGTCTCTTGTCATCTTGATCGTGGCAAATCACATGTATTAAAGTGTGATTCAAAGGCCACAGCTATTTATATTCGTTGTAGTAAGAGAAGCTGGAGGTAGTACTTGTTGAATTTATTCTGTTTTCGTCCCCTCTAAACATCCATATCTATTTCTCCTTACAAAGTTAAAAGAATGTACAACTTCCTATAGACAATGACCCGGTACATTTGGCTACAGCTTACACTATGGGGAGAAATTCAAAAATAGTCAGATTTATAAGTGGTCATTCAAAAATAGTCACAGTTTCAAAAGTAATCGAAATTTAGCCACTTTCCAGGTAAAGATACGAAAACACTGTTCAAAATTCGAAAAATACCCCAGCATAATATATTGGAATTCCAGTATAATATACTGGAACTTAAGTATATTATGTTGGAGTTCCAGCATAATATACTAGAGTTTCAATATAATATATCGGTCTAGCATAATATGTTGTACACATGTGCTCAAATCTCCAGTATATTATGCTGGAACTTTCCGTATTTCAAGCATAATATGCTGGAAGTTCATACACAGGTGCATCGAGAACTCTTCATGTTGCAGCAAAATAGTGGCTATTTTTTCATTACTTTGCAAACGTTGGCTATTTTTAAATGTCCAGTCCGAAAATTGGCTAGTCTGTGTTATTTTTACCATATTACGTGCATGATATGGCGCGGTAAAAATGTAAAATTTGTACCAGTTAGCCATTTCTCGGTCTGGTTACTAAAAAATAGCCCGTGTTTGAAGAGTAGCTACTTTTAGTGTGGAAGAATCACCGCAATGTCATGGATTTCGAACTTGAGCAAGTGAAAAATTCAAGATATTGTCCTGATTTTGAAATCATGATCCTGATTTCGTCCTTGAGACTGCAATGATGTTTCATTTTTTATGTTTGAAATTCATAACACTGTTGGATTTTAAGTTGATTATTTTTTAATGGCTTTTAAATTTGTGGCTATTTTTCAATTACAAGTCTGAAAATATCTATTTTTGAACTTTACCTCCTGAGGTTATTTGCATCATATGGCCTTCTGAGGTTACTCTTGAATTCTATTTCCTTTGCCTTTAAAAGCAGTTGCTTGAATTTGTATATTTGTAGACAAATTTAGTCCAGGGAACTAAGGGGAGACAGAATTTATATAGTAGCCTATGGAAAGGCCATTTGTGCAAATGAACTACTATTTGAATAAGCATTCATATTTCCACTAAGCCCGTGAAAAAAGAGTCTGCTCAATATTGCATATGAGCCTCAAAATTTTTTACTTTGAAAGGCAAACTGCCTTGCAAACGGATTACTAGCTTCTCAAGATATTTCTTCCTTTGAATGTCAAAAACCCCAAAATGATGGAATAACAAATTTGGTCAAAAATGCAATCTGGAGACGGGAGTAACGACCCAGCAACACAGGGTAGTACTTCTCTTCATTATATTTTTGAGAAAATGATCCTCTGTCGTCCCTCAAAATTTAAATAGCCCATATTTTTTTCTATTGACACAAAATGTCCTCCGGCCAAAGTATATTACATCTAATAGCTTGAAATGTCTATTTTATATATTTTTTATATAGTGTCAGTCTATTTTGTACATATTTTGTATAGTGACAGTTTATTTAGTATATTCTTTTGTACAGTGACAGTTTATATTGTATATATTTTGTATACTTACAGTTTATTTTGTATATATTTTGTATAAGGATAATCTATTTTGTATATTTTTTGTTTAGGGACAACCTATTTTGTATATTTTTTGTATAGTGACAGTCTATTTTATGTAAATTATATTGTGATAGACTATTTTGGTATATTTTTAGTGTAGTGACAGTCTATTTTGCATATTTTTTGTTTAATGACAGTCTATTTTGTATATATTTTGTATAGTGACAGTCTATTGTATATAAATTGTATAGTGACAGACTATGTAGTATATTTTTTGTCTAGTGACAGCTTATTTGGTATATTTTTTGTTATCGCCTCTGTGTTAAAACTCAGAAAATCAGAAGAACTGTTAGAAGAAACAGAAAATATATAAACGATAAGAAATATTCCGAGTCCACAATTTTCTTGTGTGTCCTTAAGGAATTTTAACCCCCTCACAAGTTGCCAAGGTAATGGATTAAATCCTCCCAGGATGAAACGGAATAACCTTCCTGCAACAGTCGCAATACAAACTGCAGGATACAACCAAACTCAAAGAACGGAGCAAGATCACACTTACGAAGTTGAGAGAGAGAGAGACTGCGAAGTAGAATGCAGTATTCAGAAAAGGGGAATTCGTTTTTCAGTGTCTGGAAATTAAGCCATGCCTCAGAATTTATAGGCAACTATAGGCAACTATTGGAAGAGGTGTGATGTCTGTTCAGGAAAATAAAGTGTCTGTTCAGGAAGGAAAACAAGCAAAGGCAGCGTTTTTGGATTTCAGTTAATTCCGTTAATGAACTAACTGACATTTAATTTAATTATTAAATTAAATAAACTTTGTCCAAAAATAATCTTATCGATCGATCATTTTCCAAATTCAAATCCAAATTC